>LBNU01022076.1:30293-43456 GCA_014162995.1 Artemisia annua | reverse complement strand
TATATATATATATATATATATATATATATATATATATATATATATATATATATATATATATATATATATATATATATATATATATATATATAAAAATTATATATATATATATATATATATATATATATATATATATATATATATATATATATATATATATATATATATATATATATATATATATATATATAATACCATTTTTAAATGGCTATTTTTTATTTTATTTTTTAATTTCCAATATCTTTTTTAAACATTATATATATTACCTCATTTTAATCCATTTTCACACAACTTTTTCTATTAAAAACGCATATTCTCTCTACCAAAAAAGAACTTCTCTCTAGGAAAATCTCATGAATTGTTCTATTCCATATACCATCGAGGAAATTAAAGCTCAAGTAATGAAACAAGTTGATGAGGATAACATTCGTATGCAAGTGATTATCGACTTAGTTGTTGTGTTTGACAAAGCGAGTACAACTAAAGATGATATGATTAAAGAATACAAAGAATGTAAAGACATTTCGCAAGAAAAACATATCTTGATTAAGACTTTTCTAGAAGATGAATTTTGGAAGACTACGATATTCATTCAGATTTGTTTAAAATTGATGGATAAATACAAAATCAAATTAGTGCTAAACTTGTTTGAATGCATATAAAAAACAAATAGCATGATTGTGTTTTTCTATGTATTTAATATTTTTTAATTTTTGTATCGTTTTTCATATTTTGTATTTTTTTTTTTATTTTGGTTTTTTTTTTTTTTTTTTTTTTAATTTCGTATGGTATTTTTATATTCGTATTGTAATTTGTATGTTTATTTTGAAAAAATGAAAAATAAAATAATATAGTTGATCCTTATGGCTCAAGCCATGAGGGATGTGGTATTTTGACTTGTGAGTGTTAAAAGTGAGATGCTGAGATGGCTCTGAGGTGGCAAAGTGGCTTGCCCATGATACTTAGCACTCTTAGTTGGTTGTGAACGTTGGTTAGTTGGAATAGCTTGGTCGGGGTGGAGGGAGGTGTCGATTTGGTGTTTTTTTTTTTTTTTTTTTTTTTAATTAGTTTGTTTCTTAACGAAATGGAAATTCGATAAACTATTGTCGAGAGTAGATTATAGAAATGGTTCATGTGATTAATAATTGTCGATCATGTTTATTCACATGATTCTTAGTTGGTGGTTTGATTTAACTTTTGGTTGTTTGTAACATGAAGACGGTCGATTTAGAAATTTGGTTATTCTTAGTACAATATAGTGTGTTATTAGGTTTATTATGTGGCTTGTTTACAAAATGAAGTTAAATCTACATCAAAATCATCATCACGATAAATGACCCGTATATCTTCGAACAAGAAAAATGACAATCGCTAATTGTTCATCTTTGGTTTTGACGAGTATATAATGAGGCATAACTTAAGTTCAAACGCATTCTTTTGCTATGAGATTTTGACAAGGACTCATAACTTTTTGGTTTTTCTTGTATAAATCACCTATACGTGAAAAATACTTATAAGCTACTAACATATTAAAATAGAAAACGCGTTTAGTTAGAAAAACATGCGTTTGTGTTTTTCATTTTGCAAAACTAGAAAACATGTTCAAGTGTTGTTGTTTTCTATCTCAATTCTCTATTCACCTTTGTAATATTATAAAAGGCATCTTCAAAACACAAAAACAAATATTATAAACTAACCAACAAAATTATAAAATAACTAAAAAAAGTCTAATACGAGAAAATAAAGAATTAAAAAAGTAAAATTTAACATCAAATAACATGAAAAAAATCTTCAAACGACTACAATTCGACATAAAAACAATAAATTTGGCATAAAGTAAAATTTTATATTTCGCCCGTTTTTATACGTGTTAATCCGTTTTTGTACATTTTTACTGTTTTTATGTGTTTTTTATGTTTTTATATGTTTTTGCACGTTTTCATCCATTTTTATACATTTTCGTCCATTTTTATACGCTTTCGTCAGTTTTTATACGTTTTCGTCAGTTTTAATCCATTTTCGTCTGTTTTCGTCCATTTCCATCCATTTTTATATGTTTCATACGTTTTTATATGTTTTCGTTCGTTTTTATACATTTTCGTCTGCTTTTACCCGTTTTTATACATTTTTGTACTTTTTATACGTTTCATCCTTTTTTATACGTTTTGATACGTTTATGTCCGTTATTATCCATTTTTATCCGTTTTCATACGTATAAAAACGGATAAAAACATACAAAAACAAATAAAGAAGTATGAAAATGTTCAAAAATGAACAAAACATATATAAACAGATGAAAACGTATAAAACGTACAAAAATTGATAAAAACATACAAAACGATAGAAACGTACGAAACGTAAAGAAATGCATAAAAACGTACAAAAACGTATGACAACGGACAAAAACGTATAAAAACGGACGAAAGCGTATAAAGACATATAAAAACGGACAAAAACATATAAAAACGGACGAAAACGTATAAAAACGAAAGAAAACATATAAAAGCGTACAAAAAAGCATAAAAACGTATAAGTAAAAATGTAAAAAATATAAAAACGGACGAAAACGTATAAAAACGGCCGAAAATGAATAAAACGGACGAAAACTTATAAAAACGGCCGAAAATGAATAAAACAAACGAAAACGTATAAAACTGACGAAAACATGTAAACGAACAAAAACGTATAAAACGGACGAAAACATATAAAAACGTATAAATATGGGCGAAAAGGTATAAAAACAGACGAAAACGTATAAAAATAGACGTAAACGTATAAAAGCCAAGGTTGCAAAAATCGTTAGGCGTTAGCTGGGCGGCCGGGTACCGCCTAGCGATTAATCGGTTAGGCAGGGTTTAATAGGATTGGATTTTTTTTATTATAAAATTATAATATTTGAAACTATATGCCGATTTGGCCGATATTTTTTCCCCATTTGGACGATTTATGCTTAATTTGGCCGATTTCTATCTATAATCGAGTTGGCCGATTTATCCGATTTATGCTCGATTTGGCCGATTTTATCCGATTAATCGGTATGTTGACCGATTTTTGACCAAACCGATTAGTGAAAATTGGGGCAGTTAATCCCCGCCTAGTGATTAATCGGCCACTTAGGCCGATTTTTGCAACAATGATAAAAATGGACGAAAATGTATAAAAATAGACGAAAACGTATAAAAACGTATAAAACAGATGAAAACATATAAAAACTTACGAAAACGTATAAAATCGGACGCAATTGAATAAAAAATGAACGAAAACGTATAAAACGGACGAAAACATATAAAAACGGATGAAAACGTTAGAAAATGTATAAAGATGGATGAAAACGGACGAAAACGTATACAAACGGATGGAAACATATAAAAAGAACGAAAATATATAAACCGAACAAAAACGTAGAAAAACGGACGAGAAACGAACGAAAACATATAAAAATGGACGAAAATGTACAAAAACGGACGAAAACATTTAAAATCAGACGAAAATGTATAAAAGCGTATAAAAAGGGTGGATCTCTTCGGTTAGTGGCTTTTACCCTAAGGGAAATGAGGGCGGAAATAGATCAGGGGTATTTTCAAGATAATAGGTGAAAAGAAAAATGTTTTGGAGTTTTGTGTATTAAAGTGGGAAATAGGGATTTTGTGTTTTGTAGAGAATTTTGTTGGAAAATACTAATTTGAACGCAATCTTTTTTGTTTTCTTTATTTTCAACAATATATTTTGTGGAAAACACGGGTGTTTTCCCCCAACTAAACGCACCCTATACATCCCTAAAGGACGGACGTAACAAATATTTTTTTGTTATCTTCTAACGTGTATCTAACATGACGGAAAATATTTGTTTAGTCCTCAGTAATGTATAGTGTCCGACGTTTATTATTATTTTTATTTTTATTTATTTATTATGAAAATATTTGCATCGTTCGTCTTTAGTGATGTATAATGTCTAACATTTATTAACGGAGGGATATATATGTCTTAACTTTTCTGACAAAGATGCATAATATGAAAATGGGCAAACCACAATCATATATTTTGGAGTTTACCCAAAAACATATCCACAAAAATGTGTAGATTGGCGGGGACACCCTGACCCCAGGTGCCTTTTGACACCAGCCATTGTCCATCCCACAAGGAATAGCTCCGGGCAACTCTCCTAGCCTAATGGGGCACCAACTTGAGTAAGCCGAGACTCTCGAACTCTTGAGCTCTTATCCACAAAGTCTCTCCAGTGAGCCCATAGGTTTTGCGAAGGTGAGTAACTATCTAAGAGCAAAGTGCTAGAGATGGGATTCAAACTCGAGTCTATTGACTGAAAAATGAAAGCCCCACCCACTGAACCAATGAGAAAATAAAACATTAAAAGAAGAGAAAAATTACTTCCAAAGTTTTCCATACTGATATGAGTATCATACGATAAATTTGATAATGACTGCAAGATACGATTTCTAATGTCGACAAAACATAGATTCATGGAACTATCATTGTCAAAATAACTATCATGAATTCATGATCAAAGTTATTGCGATATGTGTTAAATAATACCAATAAAAATTCAAGGCGTGGGTAAGAAACTATATATTAATATTCAGTCACGGAGCTAGGATTTTAGTTTTGGGTGAGCCAAATTGCAAAGTAACACTTAACAAAATGTAACATTGTTAAATAATAACTTTATTCTAATCGCTACTAGACAACTTTAGAAAAACAAAATCATATACTTGAACCTATATACTTAAATTATGGTTTAAACCTATATACTTAAAGTAACTTGAATGATAAATAGATTAATTTTAATAGAAGAATTCTATAATATGAAATATCAAAGTAACTTGAATGGTTTAAACCTATATACTTAAACATATATACTAATAATTATTTAATTATTAGTTTTAGATTTTTGGTGACATCTAATGCAGAAATTGTGTTTAAGTTGGTTGTACAATATGTTTGATAATCTATATTTCTTATGTAAGGGGTGTTTTAATAACTCTATTAATGGTTTTTATTTACCACATTACTTGCTCACTAAAAATCTAATTTATAGAGTTTAATTGTTGTAAAGGTTTGTACTTTGTAGAAGAAGCTTGTAGAGATGTATTTCTTAAAATTAAGATTGATGATTAAGTGTTGTAAAGGTTTGTACAATAAGCTTGTAGAGTCGTAAATCTTAAAATTAAGATTGAGGAGAGAGAGTGCTTTGTCTATTATATGTAGTATAGATAATTAACATACAATGTTACCTCTTATAGCGTCATCGATTGAATAACGGAGCAACTAACGGATCTTGTTTCACCTCTCGAAACCACAAACACCTCTAAGTTACCAAATTAGATGACCTCTAATGAATATCCACACTACACATCCTCGTTTAATTACCCAGATGCTAGTTCCTTGATTTCACGATCTAAGCATGAAAACCTTGTTGTTTGCTTGATGAAAATCTACAACAAACCCTAAGAGGGTGTTTGCCGATCGGTTATTGTGAGAGAGAAGGAGAGGATATTTTTTAGTTTTATTTTCCAAGTTATGAGGATTATGATAAATCTTAATCCTAATATAATAACTTGAAGTAAACTTGGTAAACAAGTTTGGGCCTCCTCTTTTTTTCTCCCTTATGGCCGGCCACCCCACACAAACACGGGCTTCCCTTATTTGTTTTGGTTAAGTCCATCTAACATGTCCAATACATATTAAATAAAAGCCTTTAGTTAATTAACGCCTCTAATGGATTAATTAACAACTGTTAAGCGATTCGTGAAATATTAACTAATATAATAAATATACTTACTATAAATATATTAAATACATTATAATTGGTAATACCTACATGTATGACCCTATAGGCTCACGTATTTCCAGCCGTATAATTATTTAATATGATATGAGCACTTCACAATAGCTCCCACTTGCGAATGTCATAATCATAAACAATTATGCAAGCAAATGTTAGTGTCTAGCAACATACAAATGCTCCCAAAAATATCCGAGCGCGGTTTCGTAAATGTATCAGTGTAAATGGTTTATTATTAATCATCTTTTCGTTTCAGATGCCTGTTAAACTATTGATATTGATAAATGTCATTCCAAATGTTTAACTATTCTATTTCTCAATATAAATATTGAACTAGATTACCAAAGTTAATCAAGATTCATCTTGTCTACCTTTGGGCACAACCATGCAAACATCTAATCAATTCATCGAGGGGCCCAGTAGTATCTAACTCCGATAACACATGGAGCAACAAATTCTATTTTGACTGCACATGTCATTCATGTGCTTCCCATCACTTCTGAAAACAATATTTATAACTACCTTATTCAGGACAACGTTTAACTATATCGAGAAATAATATTCCACACATGCAAGACCTACTTGCATCTCAAGTCTGAGGATGAGTAAAATAGAACTACTTGGGAGATTCACTATTGTCGTCGATCCATAAAGTGAATACTCTTAGGTTGGGGTAGCCCAATATTCACAGCCAGTGAATAACATATGAATTTGGCGGACACATCCTTTAATATTCACCAATGATGAATATTACCAATCGCTCACGGTCTTAATTTAACAATACTCTCGTATCGTTGACTGACAATGGATAATTTAGAATAAATAAATTATTCATGGATTAAATATGTAAATATAGGACACAGTTAATAAAATTGAAAACGATCATACCATGTATACTAATTCATCATAAAAATAAAAAACTGTTTAACATCCCATTATCCAAATACTAAAACAGATCTACATGAGATTACTAGCAGAACGAAGTCCAATGTTCCTAGCATGCTATGTATGCTTGGTACACGACAGTGCTTTTGTAAATGAATTAGCTAAGTTGTCATCTGTTTAAACTTTGAGAAGACGAATGTTACCTAGTTCAATAACCTCTTGAATATAATGAGCTTTCCTTCGATAATCTTTGGCACCTTTCTGAACTCCAGGTTCGTTGGTCATGATAATTGCGCCATAATTGTCGCAATATATATGCATAGGTTCTTCATTGCTAGGGACGACTCCAAGCCCATAAATGATCTTCCTAATCCAAACAATATCCATTTCAGCTTCAGAAGTAGCTATGTATTCAGCTTATGCAGAAGACATTGCAGTAATGCTTTGCTTAGCACATTTCCAGTCTACGACGCCTCCGTTCAGTATGAAAACATAACATGTCTGAGATTTTGTATAATCTCTGTTGGTCTCGAATCAAACATCAGTGTATCAAATAACTTTGAGCTCCCTTTCGAGATCATCACCATAAACAAGAAACATATCTTTTGTATTCCTTAGATACTTCAGAATGTTCTTCACAGCAGTCCAGTGACATTCACCTGGATTCTGTTGAAATCGACTAGTTAGGTTCTATGTGAACACCACATCAGGTTTAGTGTACCTCACCGCATGCATAATAGATCCTAGAGCAGAGGCATAAGGAACTCTCAGCATGCGTCTCACCTCTTCAGGTGTAGAAGGACCTTGAGTCTTACTTAAGGTTAGTCTTTCTTGCATTGGGATACTTCCATGCTTTAAATTCTTTATCTTAAATTTCTTTAAGATTTTGTCAATGTATGCACTTTGACCAAGACCAATTAACCGCTTCGATCTATCTATGTAGATCTTTATTCCAATGATGTATGCCGCCTCTCCTAAGTCTTTCATGGCGAAGCACTTACCAATACAGGATTTTACATCTTGTAGCATTGGAATGTTATTTCCCGTGATTAATATATCATCGACATATAAGATTAGGAATGTGACAATAATCCCACTAGCTCGTGGCTCATCAAGGTTTTGAGTAAAACCTTACTTTTTGATATCATCATCAAACCTTTTATTCTAGCTCCTAGATGCATGCTTTAATCAATAAATGGATCATTGTAGCTTGCATACTTTACTTGGATGTTTATGATTCACAAACCCCTCAGGTTGCACCATATAAACGTCTTCGTTTAGGTGATCGTTCAAGAAGACGGTTTTGACATCCGTATGCCAAATCTCATAGTCATTGAACGCTACTATGGCTATAAGAATCCTAATAGCTTTAATATCCACAACAGGAGTGAAGGTTTCCTCATAATCTACTCCATAAGTTTGAGTGTAACCTTTTACCACAAGACGAGCTTTGAAGGTGTGTACATTTCCATCCATATCGGTCTTATTATTGAAGAGCAATTTGCTCCCAATGGACCTCCCGTTATGAGGAAGATCAACTAAGTCCTAGACTTCATTGTCTTTCAGGGATTGCATTTCTGCATTCATAGATTTAATCCATTTATCAGATTCAGGATCTGAAAATGTGGCGTTATAGTTAGCAGGTTCATTATGATCCCCTAACTCATGTTCCTCAACATCGATATAGAAACCATATCGTTCAGGTGCTTGAGGCATCCTTACAAATCTATGAATGAGAACTATATCACTTTGTGGTTCGACATTTTCATGTTCAACATCATTGTGATGTTCGCTAGTGTTTTCAGAAGGATGCGCATCTTCATCTTGAATTACTTCAATGTCTACATTGCTCAAACTTGCTTCTTGTGAGATGAGTCCGCTCTTAAAAAAAGTCAGCATACCGAGCAACAATAGTTTTGTTCTTAGGTGGGTATTAGAAGTAGTAACCCATCGTTTCCTTTGGGTAACCTACGAAGACACACTAAACAGATCTAGGCTCAAGTTTGTTTGGTGTGTCTCGTTTCACGAGTGCCTCACAACCCTGGTATGTGTTAATTCACATACCTTTTCATTGCCAAAAACCGACCCAAATAGACTAATTATGCTAACAAATGCCAAAGAATGTGTGTTTTTATGTTTTTGATTGTGCAAGGTCGGATATCTCACAAGAGGACAAAAATCAAGTACAAACCGGCAAAAAACGAGCACGAGAGTGGAACGAGTCAGAAAGTCAAAGTTGGTGATCTAAAAGTCAAAGATAAGTTCAAAATTTCCTAAGGAGTCCTTAGAGTTTGAAGAAATTACAAGATTGACCCTTGTGTGAAAGTTTGAAGAATTTGCAAGAATGGCCCCTATACTTTCTAAAGTTGGCAACTTTAGTCCCTAGATGATATTTTTGAAGAAAGTCAACTCAAAGCCCTTCATCATTTCAAGATTGGCAAGAATAGCCCTTGAAGCATTTTATGAAGATTGGAAAACTCAGCCCTTGGAATTTCAGAAAACTACACTTTTGGTCCTTGTTATAATTCTTCAATCCTAAGCCTAATAATAATAACTAAAGCTGCTGGCCCATTTAATCCTAAATCCAAAACAAATCAACCCATTATCCTTTTCATAAATCCCAAGGCCCATTTCCCTTTAAAATGAACCCGACCCACTCACAACCCCTCGGTCAACAAATTTATCCACGGTCAAACCAATTAAAAAACTATTTTTACCTTCCCGCCCCCCAAATTCCTCTTTTACCCGGTTACCCAACCAACATGAACCCTAATTACTGTACCCGACAAAATTACGGCAATTAAGGGTAGTTTAGTCAAATTAAAGAGCTTCTAGAAGATCAGGGAATGTCAGATGGTGTCAGGGACTAAGAAGCACACAAATGGCTTAGGTGGCAGTGTTTGATTGGCTCCTACACGTCATGATTGCTTGATCCTACGGTTGAAAGGATTGGGGAATGATCAGAGGGTGGATATGAGCTAAACTAGCACACATTCACGTGGATCGCCAGCATGGATATTTCACACCTCACTCCTCCTCACAGCTATAAAAGGAACTCTAATCCTTCTCATTTGGTGTGTAGAGATAGAGTAGCGAAGCTCTGCCAAATTGTAGTCTCAATTTAGTTGTAATGAACTCAGTGATCTTAATAAAATTCTAGTTTCATTTGTTCTTCAATTTCTTCTCTTTTGTTTATTCAAATCCATTTTAGTGTAGTTAAAGTTTTTATAAGCTTATAAACTGTACTCACAATCTTCTCAGAAGCTTATTGATAGTTTTCAAACACTTTAGTTGCAGAGGTAAAATTCCTTTTATAAAATCATAAAAAATAGAAAATATAAAAAAATCCAAAAGTAATGTTGAAGTTTTCCAAAAACAGATTGCAATCAAGCTTGTTTGTAGATAGATACAGCTCATATTAGCTCAATAGCTTCTGTGAGAATTTGTTTTAGGTTTATACAGTTCATTGGTTCTTTTACTCCAAAAGTCAAACAAAAAGTCAAAATTCAGTGATGATGTAATGTTGATCCAGTGGTGGATTAAGCCTATCCTAAAGATAGAATAGCTTGTGGAGGTTCTCAGAAAGCTGAGAACTGGTTTGTGAGTTCTCAATTTTAATTTTTAGTGTTATTTCATTTTAAATAGTTTAGATTATGTCCTTACTGCATAGTAGTGTAGATTTATGTTTCATGATTGATTACTGTGCATTTGATGATAATTGACCATGATTCAGTACAATTTAGATAAATATAGTTGTATGTGAGCTTGTATAATCACTTGAGAAACTGCCTAGAGTTGATTCTGTGTTCTATTTCTTCTATTTTCATGATCTGTGATTCTGAGCTTTAGTTGTTCATTGTTGAATTTAGTTGCTGATTTAGCTTCATATTGTGTTAGAACATCTGTTTGAATCAATAGATTAGTGATTGATAGTGAAATATGCATAGTTCAGTAGTGTTTGGTTTTGCTGTTTTATAGTTGTTCTTGTTGTTGTTTAGTTGAATTTTCTGCATAACCATTTCACAATAGTTTAGATAGGTAAGTACAAGCATAATATTGGTAGGTTTATATACAAAAGTCAATTTTAGCTTGCATGATTAATCTAGTTGAGCATCTGTTTGAATCTGCTGTTGTGCTTAATCATTTTAGGTAGATAATCTAATGCATTTAGCTTAAACTCACTTTAGTATAGCTTTAACAGGGATTCTAAGTTCTAGTTGCTTTTAGCTGAATTTTGTTGTTGAAGTTGCTTTATATACTGATATTACATCTGTAAGTGACCACTGGATTATTAATTGAAGCTTTAATCTCAGAATTGTAGTGTTAACTTAGGTTTATAGGACTGTTTGGATTTGTGAGTTTCTTGCTGTTCTTGTTGTTATTTTGCTTTGTTAACTGCACACTTAGTTTACATTAGGTCTTTAATAGAAAACTTAGTCATAATATTGGTAGGGTTAAGCATAAAAAGTCAAAATTAGTTTTTAAATTCTTCACTACTTATATTTACATGATCTAAGCTTGCTGAATTGGTTATTCAATACAGATTGTGTTAGAGATTGAGATTTTAGTGCATAAACATGCTTAATATACAACTAGAAATAGAATTAGGCAATTAAAATCCAGTTTAGTCAAACTTAGGTGCAATAACAAAAAGTCAACTCTGCATGTTTTCCAGTTTTTCACATCTGAATCAGAGTCAAATTAAAGGTCAATTGGAGAAATTGTGATAGGGATTTTGCTATTTTTGTGTTAACTGGTTGGTGTTTGTCCTTTTGCCCTTCTTAGATTGTAGGTTACAGCTTATTTAGACTGCTTTTATTGATCTGCAACTTAAGCCATTTTAGATTAGTATGCTGAATTTTCAAGTTACATGCCGTTGGTAGATCTGGTTTGTTGTATGAGTTTAATTGGTTGTTTTGAGTTCTTATGAGTATGTTTAAGCTTTGTGTTCAGTCCTGTGCCTTCTTGATATCTTTTGTGCTTATTTCATTGCTTATTTGAGCTTATTTGTTCTTATTTGGCTGCTTATGCTTGAATCTGCATTCATTTGGATCTTATTTGATTTTCCTGAGTTTGTTTGAGCATTTAAAGTCTTCTGTGTCAATTTCTCAAAGTTTTGGGTCAAGTGCTTATTAATAAGCACTTGACATAAGCAGTTTTTAAGCCCAAAAAGCACTTCTGGCTTATTTATCAAAAATATTTTTCTACAGTTGCCTTAGAACTTTATTTTAGAATTTCTGTAAAAATTTGGGATTTATTTGACTTGTTTTACTATTTCTTTTGAATTTTTCTAGTTTTTAAATCATTTTTAAATAGTTTAAAATAGTTTTAATACAAATTAATTCACAAAAAGAAAAAAATAGTTTCTGATTTTATTTTTAAATTTCATTTTCAGTTTATTAATATTTTTAGAAAATAAATTTGTAGAATAAATTTTTCATTTTATAATTAGTTTGAATTTCTTTTATTAAATAAAAATACAAAAATAGTTTTTAATTCATATTAAATAAATAAAAAGCCAAAATTATATTTTTCTCTCTCCTAAAATTTTCTTTTATCATTTTAAAGATTTAAAAATTTCATTTGAGCTCGTAGGTTAAGTATAGCTTAAAATTCACTTTTAATTTTGTTACATAGACGTTTTAATTAGTTTACGTTTACGTTTTTGACGTTCGTGCTTTATGTGCTTGTACTTTTATGCTTGATTACTTGTTTTTGATTGTATTCTCATATAATTAGTTTTAAAAACTTAAAAACTTTTACTTTTTATTTTTTCACAAACACGATTTCACGAATCGATTATCACGATTCCATTCACCTTCACACGGACACGACCCGGGTTTTGCTTATTCGTTAAGCATTACCGTGGACTATAAATGTTATAATTGGTTTTTAATCAATCAAACCCCATACCTTTAAGTAAGACATATTAGGGACTTTCCCATGTCATAATTTATGTGCTTTCTTTTCAACCTTCTTTGTTAGACACTTAGAACTATATTGAGTATGCGTGCAACAGAATCTAGAGCATAGCCCCAAAAGGACATCGACAGAGTAGTTGGATATTCATCATGGATCGAACCATGTGAAGTAAAGTTTGATTTCTCCTTTCAAACACACCATTATGTTGTGGCATGTATGGAAGAGTGAATTGCAAGACGATCCCACACTTCTTAAGATGATCTAAAAACTCTTGACTCATATATTCATTTCCTCGATCAGATCGAAGAGCCTTTATAATCTTCCCAAGTTGATTCTCTACTTCTCTTTCAAAAGCTTTAAAAGTTTCAAAGACTTCCTTATGTTACAAACGTGAATAGTGATGCGCGTGGATTGCAACACGCACTACGTTTTACCTCTCGAGGGATCTCGAGAAGCTTGCAATCCCCACCAGGCAGTGTACCTGACCGATGTAGTATAATGAAGTGGCAAGTACCGGGGGATTGATCGTTCTCTCACAGGGAATAGTGTTCGTTAG
>LBNU01022076.1:0-26927 GCA_014162995.1 Artemisia annua | reverse complement strand
TTTTTCATTTGTTTTTAAACATTTTGCATTTGAGACACATAAAACACGATCCTTGGATATTTTCATCATTTTGATGTGATTTTGCGTGTTTTCAGGTGTTTTTGCGTTTCAGAATTGACCAAAAATGATGAGTGTTTGAGCACTCATCAGTATGTTGAGGTTAGATGGGTTACCTGTTTTGATAATAGGATTACCTAGGACGTATGGTGTCTCGGGGCTATCAAACAAGTCCTTATGGTATTCCTTCTCTTCGCTAGTGGGCCACCTATTGAAGTATTCGACTTCACTCTCTACGTCATCTACCTCCTTATTCTTAATTACCTCGGATTCTACGGTCTCAACCTTAGGGTCACTATCGTCCTTATTTTCATCATCCTCTTCCCTAGTAATTGGCTTAATAGTGACAATGTTGACAAAGTGGACATTCTTGGATGATGATGGGTCCTTAGTGGGAGGTCCGCTAGTTGTGCTCCTAGTGTCCTTATTCGAGGGTGTCAACATTTGGTTGGTGAAAGCTTTCAACAAGTTGTCAAGTTTATTGGTCATCTCGCTTTGTTGTTGTTTGAAATCGGCTTCAAACCTAGACAATCGAGCTTCTTGAGATGCCATAAAGCTAGACATTAATCTTTCGAAATCGTTGGAAGGATTGTTGTTGGAGTTGTCATAAACGGATCTATTAGGAAAAGAATATAGTTCTATAGTGAAAATACCTGATGTACTAGCCATGGTAGTTTTGTTCTTCTTCTTGTTCAACTCAAAGAGGTAGGCAGGAAAGTTCCTCCTCCAGTGACCTACCTCTCCACAATGATGGTAGATCGAGTCCTTTGC
Source organism: Artemisia annua (assembly GCA_014162995.1). Lineage (NCBI taxonomy): Eukaryota > Viridiplantae > Streptophyta > Magnoliopsida > Asterales > Asteraceae > Artemisia > Artemisia annua. The sequence goes on along the minus strand of LBNU01022076.1, from coordinate 26,099 downwards.
CGGGTGCTCCTTCTTAGGTGGCGGGTGGATATTTGGTTTGGGGGCATAAGCTAGCATACCTTTGCCGTGACCACGTACCTTGCTTTGAGTAGCTTGCAGTTTCTTGTTCTTGTTCTTCTGAATCTTGCCTCCTCTGATCGCAAGGATAGCAAGAGCAACAACCTTCTTGGGAAGGGCAAATTGCCAAAAGTGTATCCAACTTATGCTCAATTTCAATTTAAGGTACTCTGCCTTTTTTTTCTTCAATTTAGTATACTCAACTTATTTTTGATTGCAATGTAAGACATATAACGGGTTTCTCAGCTATTTTATAATGAAAAAATTACATGTTTCGTCCCTATGGTTTTTCCAAATAACATTCGTAGTCCCTATTTCATTTTAATTACGCAAGACATACGTTTTAGTCCATTTTTATATGTCTTCATACGGTTTGTCCATTTTTTATCGTTTTCATCAGTTTTTTTTACGTTTTCGACCTTTTTTTTTACGTTTTGAAATTTTTTTTACGTTTTCATCCGTTTTTAAAGTTTTTGCCTGTCTTCTTAAGTTTTCGTCTGCTTTTTTTTACGTTTTTGTCATTTTTTTATGTTTTCGTCTGTTTTTTTATGTTTTCGTCCATGTTTTAATGTTTTCGTTCGCTTTTTTCATTTTTGTCTTTTTTACGTTTTCGTTCGTTTTTTTACGTTTTCGTCTGTTTTCGCCCATTTCTTACGTTTTCGCCCACATTTTTACGTTTTTGTTCGTTTTTTACGTTTTCATCTGCTTTTTTACGGTTTACTCTATTTTTTAACCTTTTCGTCCATTTTTTTACGTTTCCGTCTTTTTATGTTTCCGTATTTTTTACGTTTTCTTCCATTTTTTACGTTTTCGTTTGTTTTTTTACATTTTTGTCCATTTTTTACGTTTCCGTCTTTTTTGCGTTTTCGTCAATTTTTTACGTTTTCGTCCATCTTTTACGTCTTCTTACATTTTTGTCTGTTTTTTTTATGTTTTCATCTGTTTTTTTACGTTTTCTTTTGTTTTTATCCGCTTATTTTCGTATAAAAACTGATGAAAACATATAAAAATCGACTCAAATGTAAAAAAAGAACGAACACGTAAATAGAGGTCGAAAAAGCAAGAAAACGAACGAAAATGTAAAAAAACAGACGAAAATATAAAAAAACAGATGAAAACGTAAAATAGACGAATACGTGAAAAACGGACGAAAAGAAAAAACAGACGAAAACATAAAAAAAATAGATGAAAATGTAAAAAATGGACGAAAACTTTAAGAAAAGATGCTAATGTAAAAAAATGGACGAAAACGTAAAAAAAACAAACGAAAACGTAAAAAAACAAACAAAAATGTAAAAAAACGGACAAAAACGTAAAAAACGAACAAAAACATAAAAAAGCGGGCGAAAACGTAAGAAAACAGATGAAAACGTAAAAAAACAGACGAAAACATTAAAAAACAGGAAAAAAAATTGACGAAAACGTAAAAAATGGATGAAAACGTAAAATTAAGACAAAAACGTAAAAAAAGTTAATGAAAACGTAAAAAAGCAGACAAAAACTTAAGAAAACGGGCGAAAACTTAAGAAAACGGATGAAAACGTAAAAAACGATCGAAAACGTAAAAAAATGGACAAAACGCATGAAAACATATAAAACGGACTAAAACGTATGTCTGGCGTAATTAAAATGAAATAGGGACTACGAGTATTATTTGAGATAAACCATAAGGACGAAACATGTAATTTTTTCTTATAAAATAACTGGGAAACCTGTTATATGTCTTACATTGCAATCAAAACTAAGTTGAATACACTAAATTGAAGAAATAAAAGTAGAGTACCTTAAATTGAAATTGAGACTAAGTTGAATACATTTTTGTGCAATTTGACCTCTTGGGAATGCCTTTCTCAGCTAGCTTAAGCATAGCATGCAGCTCAGCTGTTGTCTTCCCCATGCTATGCATATTATATTTTTGCACAAATTGCTCATAGCCATTAGAGATAGAGTTAAGTATCAAGCTCACTCCAAGTTCTTTAAGCATGGGAAAACCAATGCGCTCCAATTGGTCTAGATAGCCCTTCATCTTTAAGATGAATAGTTCATGATCAGCTTGCTGTTGAAACATAGTTTTCAGTTCCTCGAGCATGTCAAATGCATTGAAGTCCTCCAAGTTCTTTTGAAAATCTGGTGTAATGCTAGCAAGCATAAGACATGCAACTTCAAGTTGTGCGTTATACAAAGCAGTGTATGCATCACACATAACCACAACAACATCAGCAACAGGAGCCTCAGGCAAAGGCTGTTCCAGATGGACCAACTTACATTTAGCTTTAAGGACAATCCTTAGGTTGCGATACCATTCAAGAAAGTTTATCTTTTTCAAGAATTGACCTGATGGTCGAATTGGTCATGTTTTGAGCAGGTAATGCCAACTACAAAATAAACAAAGTTCAAATATCTAGTATTTTCGATAATAAATCCTTTTAAAAATTAACTTCCCAAGTTTTAAATAAAACAATTAATTTTACAAAAGGCTAAGATCCTACTTGAGCTTCCACCATCACATTAGTTGATATGCTAGCAATGGTGAATTAAATAGGTAAGCGACAAGAGATAATTGCATTACAAGTGAAACTCTTAGAAGCTTATGGGACTCATGGCACTAGAGTATGATCGACTAGTGTCAAGCTAGCATGTTTAGTCCCATCGTTGCCTCGGGTTAATGATCTCACTTTCTTAACTCAATTAAGTCGTCCAATTTGAGAATATGTGGCTTTGATTAATCATTTATATCTTGTTACTAAGATTATGGCTAATCCATTAAGTGTTATCCATGTTTATGACTATCTTGTTATTTTGATTCATTTAGTGATTAATTGCATTTTCGTTGGATATTTTCTATGTCTATCGTACTCAATTGCGTTTGTTTGCTTGCTTAAAATATGTTGGTTATTTTCTAGATTATAGGTTATAGATTAATCTATGTGATTTATGATCCGTATCATAATGGTTGGTATGCGTGATAGCATAGCTTCAGATGATTGCTATTAGGACTAGAGGCCTACCATATCCCTAAGTTAGTCAATATATGACTAAGGCAAATAAGTTAGCATGAGAACCCTTACAGATGACCATTCACGAGGGTTTAGGTAGTCTCACTTGTATGTGATTGCCAAGATAAATTATCTTTAGAAGTTGAAACACTTTATGCATGCTTGATGCTTATTAACACTGTGGCCATCGGGTTAATGGCGGATATACATAGGGCTAGGTAATCATGACCATCTGGCTTCATAAGGCCGAATCCATGCTCCTCGAGTCTCAGTTTACATTCCCTGAGTCATCAATGGAGGTAGCTTTGAGTCATTGCACTGGTAGATGAATGACTATGACTCGATATGATGAACTTGGCTAGCACGTTCTGCTATCATAAGACCTTGCCTTAATTTCACTATAGTTATTTGCTTGCTTTTCTTAGTTTAATTAGTTAATTAGAAATATCAAATTGTGATAATTTCTCAGATTGAACCCCCACTTTAATAGTTAAGATAGATAACTATAATACCTTTAGATATAGATTTAGTTCACTCACTCCATGCGAACGACCCGTACTTACCAATAACTAGCTATAGCTGATCAGGTACACTACCCGTGAGTGTTAGTCTATAGGTTAGTCGACAATTATAAATTTAAAACCTGATAGGAATCTTACACTTAGATAACACACATCAATTAGCATCCAAAACTACAACCCCATGAGTATTACTAATTTGTACCATATCATTGACAGCCACACGATCACCAGACTGAGACAAAACCTCGTTCATGGCAGCGTTAAAACTTTCACAAGCTACACGAGTAACCTGATCAATCCTACTAACAATCCTCGATTTGGTGCCCTTATTATGACCAGCACCAACACCACTCTCTTGGTGTTCCACTTCTTTCATAGACGTAACAGGTTCCTCTTGAGTTATTCTACTAGGTTTTAATGGTTTCTCATCATCTTCCAATAACACGAGTTTTCCTTCTACTATTTGACTTTCGATATCGTGAATCTTTTTAGCTAATAAAGAAGGATTTGGATTAACATATGCATCTGACAAGCTTGGAAATGGTCCCAGTCCATTAGAACCATCAGCCTTCGAATCCCCCACAACCTTAGTACTTGCACCAATAGTACTAGTCGAAACAACAGTAATAGGATCATTCGAGCCACTCGTCTCTTTTTTCCTCTCCTTTTTACATCTACCCCCTCCTTCCTCAGCCCCAAAACCCTTTCTCCATGATTACACTATGCAAAACCCTATAATTAAGACTCCAGAGCTGTCAAAAAATTCCATGCAGCACAAACGAAACTAATAATGGACCAAACGCAGTAAACAACTTAATACAAACCATAACATGACAATTAGGGTTTATAATAATCATCGATGGCCCAACAACAATCACAGATAAACGAACAGAGAAAACCCTAAATAGGAAAACATAAAAACTCCTAACACGCCTAAAACCCTAAAAATTTAAATAACCGACCGAGCTGATGGATTAAACTTAGTTTAAACAGTAAACAAATTAGGGTTCATAATCGTTTAGAATTGGCAGAGAATGAATCACGATTTAGGTTAGTGTTTTCTCCAATTTTCGCCAGAGGGAGTGGATAGAGTGGATGTTGTTTACCTCTCTTGTTTCCATTTATATTTTCATGGTATACTAACATGACTTAGAATTTTATTTTATTTTTATAGTATAAAGTCGTATAATTCAATGAAATACAGGTACAAGAAGTGATGAAATTAAAAAGAATATAGAACTGAATAACATTAAATGTTTTTTGTTATTAGATTCGGTTACAATCTATAAGGACATGTTAAAGGCGATATATCCACCAAATTCATTGAATGTTTATTGTTATTAGATTCGGTTACAATCTATAAGGACATGTTAAGGACATGTGATCTAGAAAACTGACGAAAATGATGATGAACTATTACCTAATTTGTCAAGAATGTTACTCCAATAATTGCTATCATCTTCTAAATGACCACGGCAATTTGCATCATTAACCAATTGATTTGTAAAAGCCTCCCACAAATAGTTATCTTGGTATATCATGTCATTCACTTCAAGTGTGTGTTGAGTTGCATCCTCTTTAAGGTTGTCAAAAGTGTTAAATAAATCTCTGGAGGGTTCGTTCATATGATATTCCGTGGACATATCTTTAAGAGTTTGTGGCTCAAGGCTCTCAAGAACATTCATGATCGGCATAGTTTGGTCGTTAAGAGTCTCTAGCCCATTTAAACTAGCAAGCGTAGACAATGTAAGACCTTGCCATGCTTTGAGCACATCGAAGCACAACGGTTGTGGTACTAATAGTGATGATATTGATGCCTTATTGGTATGATTAGGATCCGAACCACTATGAATACCTTGGTAAAAGTTAGAAACAACTCTTGTACCACGAACAAGCCTAGCTTCTGCCTCGAGACGAGCATTCTCCCATTGTGTCATATGACTCACATTGGTATTGACAGCAGTTTTCGACTTGTGGGTGATTGGATCAATACCCATTTTGGTTAACCTTTTCTTAAGATGAGATTTCCAATAATTCTTGATCTCATTATCTGTTCTTTTAGGTAAATGAGCTGCAATTGCTGACCATCTGAATCATGTAAAAAACAACTGTAAATATATTTTACACCAATATCCTTAAGAAAACTTATAAACTCAATGTTTTTAAAATTTAATCATATCTTTTTTTGAAATTAACGGAACATTTTGATCATATATATTGACACAAATAATAAGTCAGATAACATGTTACCAAGATATGCAACACATTTTAATTTAATACTAGTACATATATGCAACCTGTCACATTTGAGTAAATTGCATTTTTGGTCCCTAAGGTTTGGCCAAATTGCAGGTTTGGTCCCTAACGTTTCGAAAATGCAACGGTGGTCCTCATTTTGAAGTTTTTGCTGCATGTTTGGTCCCTGATCAACATCAAATGACTAAATTACCCTCGCCTTCTTCTTTTTCTATTTTCTTTTCAGCTTTCTTACATAAATGGTCCCTGTGTTGTGTCACGTTTTACAAATTTAGTCCCGATTTTTTCTATTTTTTTTCGAAATTATTTTCTCAGTTAATTTCTTTTTCTGAAATATTTTTTAGAAAACTAATTTTTTTAAATTATTTTTTTTAGAAAAATTAATTTTTTTTTCCGAAATTTTTTTTAGAAAAATATTTTTTTTCGAAATTATTTTTTTTAGAAAAAAAAAAATTTTTCGAAATTAATTTTTTTTCTGAAATTTTTTTTAGAAAAATTAATTTTTTTTCGAAATTAATTTTTATAGAAAAATTAATTTTTTTTTTTCGAATTTTTTTTTCAAAAAAATTATTTTTTTCCGAAATTTTTCTTAGAAAATTATTTTTTTTCGAAATTAATTTTTTTAGAATTTTTTTTCGAAATTAACTGTTTTAGAAAAATTATTTTTTTTTCAAAATTAATTTTTTTAGGAAAATTAATTTTTTTTTTGAATTTTTTTTTAGAATTTTTTTTTTCGAAATTAAGTTTTTTAGAAATTATTTATTTTTCGAAATTAATTTTTTTAGAAAAATTATTTTTTTTTTCGATTTATTTTTTGAAAAATTAATTTTTTCTTTTTTAGAAAAATAAATTAAAAAAAAACGGGACTAAGTTTGTAAAACGTGGCACAACACAGGGACCATTTATGTAAGAAAGTTGAAAAGAAAATGGAAAAAGAAGAAGGCGAGGGTAATTTAGTCATTTGATGTTGATCAGGGACCAAACATGCAGCAAAAACTTCAAAATGAGGACCACCGTTGCACTTTCGAAACGTTAGGGACCAAACCTGCAATTTGGCCAAACCTTAGGGACCAAAAATGCAATTTACTCGTCACATTTCGATTAATTATTTGGTTTGATAGTTCCGTACTTCTTTTACTCTCATGTTTCATGATGTGAGTACCCACTTATCACATTTTATCGTTTTGTGTAACAATTTAATTTTTTTCTAGATCCAAGTAATATATTTTTGAATTTCATCTTTTTTACGTATTGTATGACCATCTGTGTATATTAACTATTTGACCAATTTACCCTTCTTTAGTTAAATAGGAGTGTATAATTGAAGAGTAAAATGATCAAATAACACTCGTCACACGATACATTAAAAAGACCAAATTATAAAAATTGCTACATACATAATCAAAAATTAAATAACTACACAAAACTATATAAAGTGACAAATAAGCTATATTTTCATACAATTAGCACTTCTTTAAAAGACTTGCTACATTCAGTAATACAACATGTATTCCATCATATCCAATTATCCATACGTCTAAATCAACAAATAAAATAGGGGCAATTACATCTATATCCTTACTAAAGTTCAATATTACATCAATGTCCTTCTCACTCTTGTAATTGTGTTAATATCATTCTCAAACTTTTGTAATTACATCAATATCCTTCTCAAACTAACATGAACAATTCTAGTATAAACATTTAACAACAAACATCTTTCATGCACATATTTTTTTAGACATCTTTGTTAGAGCTTAATATTTCCATTGTTGATCACTTCTTATACTAGTTTGAACTTTTTGTAGCAAAAACTTTTTTTACATGTTATTAGTAACACGACACACACGCCTAATAGCTCTATGCCTCTATTGGTAACTCACATCCTGATATTGATACGTGGATGACTAGTGAAAGTTTGTATAACGTTCAAACGTAATAGTCACTAGCTCAACGCCTGTCTTTCATTGATATTCCATAAGACGTTTCTTAATAATGTATAGTTAAAACTAGACGAGTTCATGGACATAAAAATCTAGCTACAAACCGAAAGCACGTAAACAAATTACCTATTGCCAAGAAGCGCATGTAGTTGAATGATAGTTTGTTCTTCTTGCGAACTAAACTTTCCTCTTTTGATATCTGGTCTCAAATAGTTCGTCCATCTCATTCTACAACTCTTTCCACATCTCTTTAACCCTGCATGCATGATAATATGTTTTCAGTGAACATATATAAGAATAAACACATATCGTAGTTTCCTAAGAGCAGGAGTGATTACTTATTAGCATGTGTTTTTGTGTATACGTACCAGCTTTAAGAGGCAATGCACACCAACTTCCATGACCATGTTCTTCGATATATGCCACAAGCTTACGATCTTCTTCAGACGTCCAAGGCCCTTTCTTCAACCCCTTCACAAAACTCGGTGATCTTCCCATTCTTTGGATATGAATTTACTATTTTTAGTATGCTGTCTTAGTTTGATAGCACACTTGAAAAAGGAAAGTGAGAATATATAATGGAGCCATGTAACATGAACATGACCTAGGGTTAGACCAAGGAACAAAGGCCATTCAATGTGCATATTGTCGACATGTCTCGTACTATTTCTTCATTGTGTAAATACCACCTGTGTGTGTCAATGATGAAAGATACCCCATATTTCCAGAAAAATTTATTGTTAAAAAAAAAAAAAAAAAAAAACATAAATAGCACAAAAGTTGAAGGGTAGTACAATATATTTAGCAAAATAAATCAACTTATCAAAATAGATTAAGGCGACTCTACTAAAATTTTGACATGTGCCACATATTTTGTTAATAAAATAAGCGGCCAACTTCATTAAAATTTTGACACGTATCACACATTTTATTAATAAAATATAAGGTGTCCACGTTACCTTAGTTTATTTTGGAATTTTGATTTTCTTTTTAACTAGATGTTGGACTACCTTTATCTTTTGGACTATTTAATAAAATTGCTCTAAAAATGTGCTTGCGTGAAAATAGGATTTTGATGGTATATATGCCCGTCCATAGATTGGTTGGGCCATCTCATCTAATGGTTGTTGTGCATTACATATACAATATGATTCCAAATCAGATAGTACCCTATGGCCTATGCATTAAAACCTGAACTTTTTGCATCAGCATATGCACAGGTATCACACTATCACGGAATCAAGGTGGTCCTGGAGGTCTTGGATGACCATAAATTTATGTGAGTCAATGTTAATTTTGTTAAAAAAAACTAATTATTTTTGTTAAATGCATCCGGTCTTTAAAATTTGTGTTTGTACTATTGTCTAATTTATTTTAACTACACATCATCACTTTTTATCCTGGTTGTGTCCCTGCACACTATGTGTCGTTGTTGTTATTAAAACGGAATCATGCAAAGCTCATGATATATAGGTTAATTATATATAACAGTTTTCAAATGATTAACAAACTCAACTGGACATGATAATAGTTCATAATCATTATATCTCATTTAAATGTTAATGAGCATGATATTAACTCGTATCATAAGTTGTGACGTGCTCATAGGGTAGCATGAAAGTATATATAGGTGGAAAAATGGTCCGGTCGAAGGGTTGGAAATAGTTTTGACCCGTTGAATCGTTTATCAAAGGTTTTGAAATATACTTTAGTGAAAATGGATTAACGCACAGGCGCACGGCCACACTAAATAATGTTAGTGAGAATGAGAGACAAAATTCAACTTTATATATATCAAATGTCATGGCGTTTTTTTTTTTTTTTTTTTCAATGGCGGATGTATTAAAAAAAACACGAGCTAGCAAGATGTGAGCAACACGCTAGTTTCCGTTTTGACGAATAATATTGATTAATTGGTTAATTGAATTGATTGAATAATGAGATAATACATATGACTCAAATTTATAGCATAACATTTGGGCTTATACCAATCTCAATCTAATACAGATACTAATATAAATCTAACTTTAATAAAAATCCACTAATAGCCCCCCGCAGTTAAAGCGGGAGTAGAACGAACATTCAAACAGTCTCAAAACTCAGCAAACAAAGCATACAGTACTTATAGAAGAACTTGTTGATTCACCAATGATGTGATTTAGGACATTAAAATACTAAAACTGTCTCGAAACTCAGCACACAAAAAAAAAAAAAAAAAAAAAAAAAAAAAAAAAAAAAAAAAAAAAGAAAAAAAAAGAGCCCGATACTAGTGGAAGACCTTAAATATCAAAAGAACATGAATTTACCAAACAATGAAGCAATTTTCTTGAGCGCAACCGATTCCCAAGCACACAATGGAAGACCTTAGATATCACTCCAAATCATTCTTTCATCTGTAACAAAATTCTTGAATTGGTTTAATGGAAACGAAGAGTCTCTTCAACGAGTCATTAGACTTAAAATCCATGCAAGCATCAACGGAATTGTTAATCTTTCGTGACACGCAAATGAAATGTTATTCTTATTCAAGATGTTATATTATTAAGTTTATTGTTTTCTTACTTCTTTCCTTAACTTCTTTTATTGTGGGATTATTTGACGCGAGAGATTGGTCGATGGACAGGGGAAATGGTGGTTATGGGTGATTTTAATGAGGTTCGATATAGGTCGGATAGGTTTGGTTCGGTTTTCAATGTTCAAGGTGCTAATGTTTTCAATTCTTTTATTTCAAATGCTGGATTGGTGGAGGTGTCGTTAGCTGGTTGCTATTTCACGTGGTGCCATAAATCAGCGACAAAGATGAGTAAACTAGACAGATTCCTTGTGTCTGTTAGTTTACTTAATTCTTGCCCGAATATTTATGCTATAACTTTGGAATGATATTTGTCGGACCATCGCCCCATTCTTCTCCGTGAACAGCATTTTGATTATGGTCCGATTCCATTCAGATTCTTTCATTACTGGTTGGAGACGGACGGTTTTAGCAAAATTGTGGAGGATGCTTGGAAAGAGAGCCCGAGCGATGGGTTTAATGCGATAATTAGTTTCATGAGAAAACTTAAATTTCTCAAAAGTAGGATTCAAGAATGGAAAACTCAAATTTCTCAAGGCTGATCTTGAGGCAGTGGACGTGATTATTGATAGTGGAGATGGTAATGAGGAGATTGCTTTTAAAAGGTCGGAGCTTGCTAAGGTTCTTCAAGATATCGATAAGCTCAATTCGCTTGAATTGGCTCAAAAGGCCAAAGTTAAGTGGGCTATTGAAGGAGATGAGAATTCTAGTTTTTTCCACGGCATGCTTAATAAAAAACGGAATTCGCTTTCTATTCGTGGCATCATGGTTGACGGTATTTGGACTGATGATCCGAACTTAGTCAAACGTGAATTTTTGGTCCATTTTAGTAGTAGATTTTCTCAACCTGTTAGTAGACGTGCTTTGGTTCAGATGTGGTATCCGAACAGGCTATCCTTGGAGCAACAGATTGAGTTGGAAAGTGTGGTTTCTAATGAGGAAATCAAGAGGGCGGTGTGGGATTGCGGAACGGAGAAAGCTCCTGGCCCGGATGGTTTCACCTTCGGGTTCTATCGGAAATTTTGGTATCTTATTGAAAAGGATGTTTATAGTGCGGTGAAGTATTTTTTTTTCATGCATGGAGAGATACCTAAAGGATGTAATGCATCTTTTATTGCATTGATTCCAAAAATTCCGGATGCGAACTTGGTCAAAGATTTTCGTCCTATTAGTCTTATCGGGAGTTTATATAAAATTATTGCTAAAATTTTGGCGAATCGGCTTGTTGGTGTGTTGGGTGATATTGTTAACGAGGTGCAGTTTGCTTTTATTGCGGATAGACAGATTTTAGATGGGCCGTTTATTCTCGATGAATTGATTAAGTGGTGTAAGAGGAAGAAGAAACATCTATTAGTTTTCAAAGTTGATTTCGAGAAACCGTATGATTCGGTTAGATGGGATTTCTTGGATGATATTCGAAGAAAGTTTGGTTTTGGTGAAAAATGGTGCAAATGGATTCAAAGTTGTCTTAGGTCTTCGAGAGGCTCAATTATTGTTAATGGAAGTCCAACGGAGGAGTTTCAATTCTATAAAGGCCTTAAACAAGGTGATCCGCTTTCTCCGTTCTTATTTATTCTTATTATGGAGAGTTTACACTTATCGTTTCAACGGGTGGAGGATGCAGGAATGTTCAAGGGTATTAAGTTAAGTCATTCGGTTTCGTTATCTCACATGTTTTATGCAGATGATGCAGTGTTTGTTGGACAGTGGTGTGAGAGTAACATCAATACTCTTATTCATGTTCTTGAGTGTTTTTATAGGGAGTCTGGCTTGAAAATTAATATGAGTAAGAGTAATCTTATGGGCCTTCATGTGGACAGGGATAAAGTTAAAGGGCTGCAATAAAGCTTGGATGCCTCACCTTTAAAATTCCGTTTATGTATCTTGGGTCGACTGTGGGTGCTTTAGGCTTGGACTAAGGTGGTTGAACGGGTTAAGTTGAGACTCTCTAAATGGAAGATGAAGACGTTGTCTATTGGTGGTAGGCTTACTTTGCTTAAATCGTTCTTAGGATCGATGCCTATATTTTATATGTTTATTTTTAAGGCTCCTTTAGGTGTGATCCGTAAGTTAGAATCGATCCGTAGACATTTCTTTAATGGCTATGATCTCAATTGTAACAAAGCTTCATGGGTAAATTGGAAAGCGGTGTTAGCTCCCAAGGATAAATGAAGTCTCGGTGTTTCTAGCCGATTTTCTTTGAATAGAGGTTTGATGTTCAAGTGGATTTGGAGGTTTTGTACCCAAGACACGTCCTTGTGGGTTCGGGTTATTAAGGCAATTTATGGGGAAGCAGGTAATATGGGAGCGAAGGAGAAACCTGGATACATGTCTTGCTGGATGAACATAGTTCATGAAGCTAAATCTATGGAAAGTAAAGGTATTGATATTTTTAAGTTCATTCGGTTTAAATTGGGGAATGGGGAGGTTGCTCGTTTCTGGGATGACATATGGCTTGATATGTGTCATTTTACACATATCTTTTCTTCCATTTTTCCCGTCAAAACAACGAAAAACACTTCAAAATGGTCAACTAACATCACAAATATCCTTGGAGTGTGTTTTTGTGTATTTCAGGTACAAATGATCGAAAACAGAGTGAAAACGAGCATTTTTGGATCGAATCGACAACAGTTGTGCATTTTGGATTATCAAGACGGAACCAAAGTCAACCCCGAGATATAGTTTTGGAAGGTGCATGGAAAAACGAACCCGAAACCGTATTCATATTTTATGGGCTAACCCGTACCCATTTTTAATGGGCCAAGTCAACCCATATTATTACTACTAAATCCAAAACCAAAACATATTAATAATTTACCCAACCCATTTAATTAAACCCAACCCACTAACTAAATAAATCAAAACCCAAAACTTCAACAAACCCATCCCAGGCCCAGCAAACCCTTAGCCCACAACCCAAACCCCACGTTTTTATAATTCCAGGGTCAAATGTCAGCCAAACTCATCCCTAACCTCCCTATTATCCACCAGATATCTTCCCTGCTCTCCCTTTATACACTCCACCTCCTTCCCAAGACTTCAAAAGCATACTCCACCATCACCCCCTCCAAGGTCTCTCACAATCCCATACCTACCACCTCCAGCTCATCAATCCCCAACCTTTAATTGGGCGCCAAAACTGATCAATGGCTGTGATGATTGAAGATTTATTCAATGGCTGGGATTTGTGCACAAGAAACACAAGAAGAGTATCCAAGGCTTCCCACTCAAAAAAAAAAAAAAAAAAAAAAGAAAAGCACAAAAGCAAAATCAAGAAACCCTAGTGTACTAGTATAAATAGATAACTCCATTGTAAGCCAAAGGGCAGTAGGTTTTAGGTTTAGTTTAATTTTCAGTAATTTTATGTTTTATTTCAAGTCCTTTGTACTCTTTTTCAATTCAATGAAAGTTTTAAAATTTTCTTTTGTCACTGTAGCCACTGCTTACATTCTGCTGATATAGTGCTTATTTCTAGCTTAATATTGCTTATTTAGTTCAGTTGAGGTCCACTTCACACTTGCTTATCATAATCTTAGCTTAAAACACTCTGTTCCTTTTGAAAAACCACAACAGTCACCTATAACGGGGTGTTTGGCACAACCAGGTTTTTGTTAGTATAGGTTAGTTTTCACCATTTGGAAACTTTAATCAGCTCTCTTTAATAGTTTTTAGTAGTTTTAGATCAAAGTTTTCCATTTTCATTTAGTTTTTAAGACTTTAAGCTAGTTTTCCAAATATTTCACTTAAAAACTGTTTTATAAAATCAGTAGGGTAGTAGCTAGTTTTAGGTGTTTTAGTTACTTTTTTTTTGTTTGTTTCATCTGCATTTAGGTTGGTGCATATTCCCTCTATATGGTCTTTGACTTTCCAGGTCAAGAATTTTGTTTTTGACCCATTTTTTTACCCATTTTGCTGTCAAAAAAATGTGCAGATCAGCAGAAGTTTTTGATTTTTCATTTCTTCGTTTTTAGGTCTTTTGCTCTAAAATTTGGTATGATGATTACTCAGTAGAATATCTAGTTGCCTATATTTTTAGTTTATTTTTAAGAATTTTTCTTGTCAGCTTATTCAGCCCAATCAGCCACTTTTTTCCTTTTTCTGCAGCCCCTTAGATAACTTTAACTTATTTTGTGCTCTTAGGTTCCTATAACTGCTTATTTCTGTTTCCCTCTTGCTTATTAGGATTCCCTTAGTTGCCTTTTTGCTTATCTCCCCTAGGTTCAGTTTAGGATAGCTTATGTTTAGCTTTTTAGCTTTTCTAAAATTCCTTTTTTATGCATACATACTAACTGTTGTGATTTTGTGATTGCAAATGCTTATTTAGCGCTTTTCAGATTATGTGTTAGTTATGAAAATTGTTCCCTTTCATGTGCTTAATGAGCTTGTGTGGAAAGAATTGAAAAAAAAAATATTTTGCAAAAAGTGCAAGAGGTGGGATTCAAACCCCTGACCTCCTGCACCCCAAGAGCACACAACACCACTCGTTAACCAACTGCCCTAGGGACTTGTTTCATTAAACCTTTGCATAATTTATTATTAGACCCCTGTTTGTTAGTTTAGCTTAATTAACCTTATCAGTCCTTATTAGCTTATTGTCTGCTTAATTGCTACTGTATCCCAACTTTTTATATTTTTCTTAGGACCATTTTTACTTGTAAAATATTTTTAGAAAAGTTTCAGATTTTTAGGCTTTTTAGTTTAATTGTTAGAATTTAATTTGTGTTAATTAGTTTTTAATTCATTATAATTAGAATTTTTATTAAATTATTAATTTTCTTTTTTCTAAAATTTTCTTTTGTCATTTAGAGCGTTAGAAAATTATTTTTAGGCCCGTAGGATTAACGTAGCTTTAATTTCACGTTTTAATTTGTACACTCGCGTTTATTTTTAAATAACTTTTTACGTTTTTAAGTTTAGCTTGTAATTTTAGGATTCCCGATACCTAATAATGTTTCCCGTAGTCATTTAGGTAGTTTTTAGGATTCTCCTAGTTTGCCAATTGCCTTTTGTTCCCTTTAGGTTATTTTATTTTCATCCTCGTTCGTTAATTTTCCCGTTTTCGTTAATTTAAAGTACAATAATTCCAAACAACCTTTCACATACAAGATTTTAATCTCGAACCTTTCGCGAATCTTTCCATTCACACCTCGTTGGGGTACGACCCGGGAAATCACTTCCCGGTCTCACAAATATCACATTGCACGAGTTTACGAGGTAATCTTTTTCCTAAAAGGTTTACTTGTATTTCTCCACGTCTCGTTGTCACTCACGATAACTTTGACTCCACTTTGTTGATATTTTTGTGTACTTGTTGTTTTGCACACTAAAACACAACGAATCATGGCTCGAAGGTGATACGCTCAAACAGCGCTTCTCTCGTTTATATGCTATTGAAATGTGTAAAGATATTACTGTTGCAATGAAGTTCACGCAGCCTAGTTTGGTCTTTTCGTTTCGTAGAAGCCCAGGAGGTGGGGTTGAACAGGTCCAATTCCAGGAGTTACTATATCTGGTTCATGATGTTCGTTTAGTTCCTATGTCAGACAGGTGTATTTGGACGTTATCGAACTCGGGAGGTTTTTCTGTGGCATCGGTTGGACAGCTGATCGACGACAAAACTCTTCCGAAGGTTGTTCATAAAACTCGGTGGATTAAATTTGTGCCTATTAAAGTGAATGTGCTTGCGTGGAAAGTCATGACAGATTCGTTGCCTTTGAGATTCAATGTTTCGCGACGAGGTATTCCTATTGATTCTATTATGTGTGTTATTTGTGATTCGGGAGTGGAAACGTCTAGTCATTTGTTCTTCTCTTGTTGTATGGTTCGTCAAATGATACGCTTGATATCTCGGTGGTGGGATATTTCTTATGCGGAGTTCGAGTCGTACGAGGAATGGTTGATTTGGTTGGTAAATTTGGGTCTTCCGTCCAAGAATAAATTGATGTTGGAAGGAGTTTTTTTATGTTGCGTGGTGGTTCTTGTGGTCGTTCCGTAACAAGATGATNAAAAAAAAAAAAAAAAAAAAAAAAAAAAAAAAAAAAAAAAAAAAACAAAACAAAACTCTTGTGAGTATTAATGTTGACATGTTGTCTTTATGTGAGTATTAATGTTAACACTTTTGTCTTTATGTGTGTAGTGAAAAACCTGTGATGACTGTTTTACCCTAGGAGTTTGCGAAAATTTCATCCACCGTCCTTAGGGTAATAAGCTACATAAATGGTCCCTGTGTGTTAGCTAAAATTGCATTACCGTCCCTAAATTATTTATTTATTTTTATTTTTTTATCCAGTCCTTATGGTTTTACCCGCTATTTTTTATATACGTGTTTATCTACATTTTTGTCAACCTATTTTTATATACGTTTTCGTCCGTTTTTATACGTTTTATCCGATTTTATATGTTTTGGTCCGTTTTCTTAACTTTCGTCCACTTTTATTCATCCGTTTTTATACGTTTTCATATGATTTTTTACGTTTTCACATGTGACGAAAAAATTCAGAAAGGTTTTTTCACATGTGACGAAAAAAAATTTCTAAGAAAAATATTTCAGAAAAAAAATCCAGAAAATATGTTTTTCGACAAAAAAATTCCAAAAAAAATTGAAAAAGAATTTCAAAAAAAAAAGAAAATTGAAAAAAAATCAGAAAAAAAAATCCAAAAAGAAATTTTGAAAAAAAGAATTTGGAAAAAAAATCTGAAAAAAAAATTCTGATTTTTTTTTAATGGACCATTTATGTAATTCACCCTATGGACGGTGGCTGCAATTTCGCTAACCCGCAGGGATTATTTATGTAACATGGAAGTGTAAAATGGTCAAACTACNTTTTAGATTAGGAAAACAGGCATAAAAGCTTGTAAAGTATCATTGTTTTTTAGATTAGGAAAATGGTTTATGTAATAGATAGATCCTCTGTGTTGCTACTACAACAAATATCTTAATTTCAAACTTTTATAAAAGCATTTTTAGGTAGTTTTTACAAATGTTTAAACATCTTTAAGTAAACATTTTTGGGTGCCCAAGAAAATAGTTTTAAACGGTCATAAGAACATCTCGGGTAAGCCACATATATCTGAACTAGACGAGTACCCATACATAGCAACGAGATTTTATAGTAACATATAGTTTTAGTGATAAAAAAATTTATGTGTTATAACTTATAAATGAAAAATAATAAAAGTTTGAGGATCTAGGGATTAAACATAATATTTTGAAACCCGGTTCGACCCGGGTGATTCAACCGTTCCAATCGAAAAATGGGTCACTTTAAACCGGGTCATCCCAACAGGTTGGGTCGAAAAAATGGGACAAATTAAACCGGGTCAAGACGTCGGGTTTGAAGCGTCCCGTGTCAACTTGGTTTTGGATGTGTATTAATAATTTCCTTTTGAAACATATGTTTTCAACATTTCTTTTTTAATTTAAACTTTTTACTTTTTGGTATTTCTAGTTGTAAAGTAAATAGTGCACGTTTTTCTTTCTCGCTAATAAGTGAACCCGGTTCTTTTATAAAATACTATGTTAGTTTTCTTTTATAATAAATCTTGATTATTCATAAAATTAACACACTAGATTATCTACATTCTTAGAATATATGAAATAATGTCAAAGTGGTAGGATAATGTAAAATCAGATTTTATTAGACATAATACAAGGGTAGAAAGCTGAGAAACAAAAGCCCATATGAAAACAACATTTTCTTCCGTTAGTTTTATATTCAATACATTAAATTCTACTCCATTCATCCCATAAAAACTGTCCACTTTAACCTTTTAACTTTTTTTTTTCAACTTTGACTTTTTTAAGTAACTTTTTTTCAACTTTGATTTTAAATATTTTGTTTGTGTTATATAATACTTGAAGAAAATTATACCAATGAAAATACAGTTAAATCCTGTAATTAATTCATATATTTTTCATCAAGTGTTATATAACGCAAACATAAATATTGAAGTTCAAAGTTGAAAAAGAAAGATTTAAAAAAGTCAAGTGGACAGTTTTTATGGGACGGTGGTAGTAATAAACAAAGATGGAGTAAACCAGAAATAATTCAAACTACTTAAATACTTTCCAAATGCGCTAAAAGCTTGATCATTTTTCAACATTTTAACATTCCACATTGACCATTTTTACTTTATATAAGTAGTATAGATTTGACTAAAATCAATACTACTTTTATGTGTTTTTTTTCATAAATTTGACACCTATATTTTTATGTGTTTTTTTCTCAATCAAATTCTCCACCAAATTTATTAAAGTTTGACTAAAATCAATTCAATTTTGACTTTTTATTGGCCAATCATATTGCTCGATTTCGCCTATGTGTCAAAATCGAGCATTCCTATTTGTCCAATTTTTTTTCCACTAAGATTGCTTTGTTAAAAAAAACTCAGAAATTATGTAATTCTTATTATATAAAAGATGTTCGTAAATTGTTACTGGGCTAGTTTAGCTTCAAGATTTTGGGCTGGTTTGGGTAGATCATCAAACTCTTATGCCCACTTACTTAGGGGGCCTTGTCTTCATAAACTTAAGTAGCTAACGCATAAATGGGCTTGTTTTTTTTGGATAATTTTCTGTTATGATATTTTGTAATTTTGTTCAAATGTGAAGATAGCACTGTTGTGGCGGAGCCAATTTGTTATCTAATTTATTAGGAACATTTTTTTTCTTGTTTTTTAGTGAAACGATTATTTTTTCATGCAACCATTTTACTGTTGTGTCTATATATTTTTTTTAAAGATATGTTTATGTATATGTTTAGCACACATGTGCATAACGTTTTTTTAGGTCACTGTATAATTTTTTTTAAAAAAAAAAAAAAAAAAAAAGTCTAATTTGAATCCTATGTACATAAACACATTTTGGGCCAGGCTAAAACAAATCCACTTTCAAGCACAACACTTACAGGAGTTAATTATATACTTATGAAATTTCATAAAATTGTACGCTTTGGTCCATGTCGTCCTAGTTGGAGTTAATTATATATCTATGAAACTTCATAGAATTGTACGCTTTTAGTCTCTGTGGATTTAATTGCAAATCTTCCCTTGTAGGAGTTAATTATATATATGTAAAACATCATGTAATTAGAGAAATGATTGGGCTGACTAAAAACATGCCTAATTGTNAAAAATAAATAACAATATTAGAGAAATATATTTTTTATTACGCAAATTCGAACAAAATATTATATAAGTCTACATATATTTGTAAATGTATAAATTATTTGGGCGGAATGTGCATGGATGTTATTCCCTTCTCCCCGCTCCAAACTTGACTCGTAGCCCGATAAGCAAGCCCCGCTCCGTCCTAATTAGTTCGGGTTTCAGATTTCCTCGTCGAGTTTGTGTTTTTTTGCCATCCCTACTTACGACCTATGTATTTGTTTCAATAATACTGTTTGATGACCTACAACCTACATTTCGTAACTCTTTATCAAAATAAAATGTTAGTAAATTGTTACTGGGCTAGTTTAGCTTCAAGATTTTGGGCTGGTTTGGGTAGATCATCAAACTCTTATGCCCACTTACTACGGGGGCCTTGTCTTCATAAACTTAAGTAGCTAACGCATAAATGGGCTTGTTTTTTTTTTGGATAATTTTCTGTTATGATATTTTGTAATTTTGTTCAAATGTGAAGATAGCACTGTTGTGGCGGAGCCAATTTGTTATCTAATTTACTAGGAACATTTTTTTTTCTTGTTTTTCAGTGAAACGATTATTTTTTCATGCAACCATTTTACTGTTGTGTCTATATATTTTTTAAAGATATGTTTATGTATATGTTTAGCACACATGTGCATAACGTTTTTTTAGGTCACTGTATAATTAAAAAAAAAAAAAAAAGTCTAATTTGAATCCTATGTACATAAACACATTTTGGGACAGGCTAAAACAAATCCACTTTCAAGCACAACACTTACAGGAGTTAATTATATACTCCATAGAATTGTACGCTTTTAGTCTCTGTGGATTTAATTGCAAATCGTCCCTTGTAGGAGTTAATTATATATATGTAAAACATCATATAATTAGAGAAATGATTGGGCTGACTAAAAACATGCCTAATTGTATGCCTAAAACTCTGTGGAAATAGTTTATTGGTCTCTGAAGAAGTGGGTCCCTTTGCTGCAACCAACAAGATGCTGACACGTCAGTTTAGGCATAAAATTAGGCATGTTTTTAGTCATCCTAATCATTTCTCATATAATTATACGCTTTTAGTCCCTGTAAATTTAATTGCAAATCGTCCCTTGTGCATAGCAAATAACCGAACCAACAAATAGGCCAACGGCTTTGGGCCAGGCTAATTTCAAGCCCCATATAAAACAAAGACATTTCCTTCAAACATAATGTACTCTGCTATAAAAGTGTTTCCGAATTATAGCTAACGTCGACCTTTATTGGTTTCTATATTAAATAATTTGATAAAATGCGTAAAACTATATTGTTACAAGATTCATTTTCACAAAGATATAAATAAAAAGTTGCTAATTTGTCGTACTCGACTTATTGTTAAGAAGCATTTTCAAGCTTAATTTTAGACTAATAGACTCATTAATAGCGAATGATAGAAAATAAGTTAAAGTATATAAGTTTATAAACAAGAAAATGAGGTTAAACAAACACGCTCAAAGCCTTTTTTTTTTTTTTTTCAAAGTGGCAAAAGCCAATAACGGATATTTTTTATTTATTTATTTTATTATTATTATTTTTTAGTAAGTTGTGTCGAAAAACATATATAGCTTCGATATAGACGGTACATAAAACCTTAAAAGAAGAGAAAAATTACTCCCAAAGTTTTTCAGACACAATAAATTTGATAATGATTGCAAGATAGGATTTCTAATGTCGAAAAAACATAGACTCATGCAACTATCCTTGTCAAAACTAACTATCATGATCAAACTTGTGTTTTAAGGAAATATGTAACTTTTGAAGTTTCTTTGGGTATATACGAAATTCCCCGCAAAAATTTCTATAATCACAATTTTGCAATCTTACTAAGGGGGTGCTTGGTGGAGGGTTATATGGCCTAATCAATGGCAAAGGATATGAATCATGGTGCTTGGTATGCTATAATGTAATGATCCATTACCCAATGGTGGGTAATGGGTTATTACCCAAAAAATTGGGGGGATTGCTCATTACATTGCTTTGCATTCTCTTTGCATTTCCCCTAATTTAAACCAAGCATGCTCTAAGATAAAAAAATAAAAAAAATAAATAACAATATTAGAGAAATATATTTTTTATTACGCAAATTCGAACAAAATATTATATAAGTCTACATATATTTGTAAATGTATAAATTATTTGGGCGGAATGTGCATGGATGTTATTCCCTTCTCCCCGCTCCAAACTTGACTCGTAGCCCGATAAGCAAGCCCCGCTCCGTCCTAATTAGTTCGGGTTTCAGATTTCCTCGTCGAGTTTGTGTTTTTTTGCCATCCCTACTTACGACCTATGTATTTGTTTCAATAATACTGTTTGATGACCTACAACCTACATTTCGTAACTCTTTATCAAAATAAAATGTTAGTAAATTGTTACTGGGCTAGTTTAGCTTCAAGATTTTGGGCTGGTTTGGGTAGATCATCAAACTCTTATGCCCACTTACTACGGGGGCCTTGTCTTCATAAACTTAAGTAGCTAACGCATAAATGGGCTTGTTTTTTTTTTGGATAATTTTCTGTTATGATATTTTGTAATTTTGTTCAAATGTGAAGATAGCACTGTTGTGGCGGAGCCAATTTGTTATCTAATTTACTAGGAACATTTTTTTTTCTTGTTTTTCAGTGAAACGATTATTTTTTCATGCAACCATTTTACTGTTGTGTCTATATATTTTTTAAAGATATGTTTATGTATATGTTTAGCACACATGTGCATAACGTTTTTTTAGGTCACTGTATAATTAAAAAAAAAAAAAAAAGTCTAATTTGAATCCTATGTACATAAACACATTTTGGGACAGGCTAAAACAAATCCACTTTCAAGCACAACACTTACAGGAGTTAATTATATACTCCATAGAATTGTACGCTTTTANTAAATATACGTTTATAAACAAAGAAAATGAGTTAACAAACACGCTCAAGCCTTTTTTTTTTTTTTTTTTTTTTTTTTTTTTTTTTTTTTTTTTCAAAGTGGGCAAAGCCAACAACGGATATTTTTTATTATTATTATTTTTTAGTAAGTGTTCGAAAAACATATATATAGCTTCGATATAGACGGTACATAAAACCTTAAAAGAAGGAGAAAAATTACTACCCAAAGTTTTTCAGAACAATAAATTTGATATGGATTGCAAGATAGGATTTCTAATGTCGAAAAAACATAGACTCATGCAACTATCCTTGTCAAAACTAACTATCATGATCAAAGTTATTTGCGTTATATGATAAAGAAAAAGAAACCAATAAAAGTTTAAAAAAGACCAAACCATGGTGGGGTAAGTGACGACACATAAAACAAATGATAAAACCATATAGTAAATGTTGCGGACCACATTACTGAGTTTTTTTGTACAACATTACTGACCTGAATATAATTTTTTATATTATACGACAGAGCCAATATTAATATCGCTGTCTCTTGTTTTGACTCTGATTGACAATAAAATTCTTATCTTTTGTAATGATTTGTATTGAAATTTACTAGTTATAATACTGTGCACGCACAGGGTTTTTAAATTTATTTTGATTATGTATTATTATCGATTAAGAACTGAATCACTTAATATGTTTCAATTAGTTATACTTGGTGGACTAAAAATAAAAAATCATATGTATATATGTTATAATCTACCTATTACTTTAGGAGAATGCTTTTGAATTAAATATTATATTTTATTATTCAAGCCAAATCACATAATTATATTTGACTTGCATGAGATATTAGTGAAATATGCTTTTCGCAGTATAGTAATGTAATAACCTGATTAAAAACTACATATTCTTGCTTAATAATTCTCATGTACATACTTTAATTCCTTTACAATGGCCAATTATTACCGTTTTTATTTTATTTTTTTATTTTTTTTTATGAAACATCACGTTAATGAACCCGTTTTTTGGATGAGATTTGAATATACATCCAAAGTTAACGTGAACATTTAAAAGTTGTTTGCACATAGTAGGAAAATACAAATTATCGACGTAACTTAAAAAGAATTAACTTTTTGAACATGAGGTTTTACCCCCAACAAATTCTGTGTACTTTCTTATATTATAGACCTTAATTTATTAGGGTGGTCTTTTGTTTTTTACTTAATTTGGTAATAGTTAATATTTTTCCTTTTTTTGTAATGATTGTAATGACACTTTACAGAGTATTTAAAACATAAGAACTTCAGTTTTTTTTTACCCATAAGATGCCGAGGGCTAGGTTTATGATAAAAAGAAACAAAAACTCCAATATTTTCCTGACGTTTGACTTTAATTTTTACAGGTTCATGCCAGATGGTTAAATATCAAAAGTACGTTGTGATAAAAATGATGATTTCTTAGAAAATTAGAAGCTCAATTAATTAAATAAAACTTGTCTTCAAGGAAAAAAAGAACGATGAAGCCGTGTATGTGATTTTTTTCTAAAATTCTTTGTCATACGACTCATACTCATACACAAATTAATGAGTGTATTTATAAGTTATATCGTATGCATGCATGCACAATTCATGAGTGCATGTTTATTTCAAACCAAACCTCAGCTCGTGGGGTCATGGTTGCTTACTTTTTTAAGACAGCGATTGAATGAGTAACCTAGCATAACGTGTAAATCATTTTGCCTCATTTGTTCTTCAAGGTAATCTTATTTCTATTCCGTCAAATGATCGAAAAGTGGATTGAATCGCACCAACATATAGGGAGGAGAGGGTAGATATATGGAAGGTTAGTAACTTGTACAAATTAATATAACTCAAATTAAATATATTATTCTTTAAAATGTCTTTATGAGTAAACGTAATCTAGTGTTTACTGGTTTTTTACTTTTTACAGGAGTAGAAATGTTTTGTTATTTATGCTTTATCGCTAATGTAACGGGCTGACATTTGATATTTACTCACATCTTTTGTACTTAAATAACTTTTAGAGTAATATTCACCGGGTTAAAACCCTTAAAAAAAGTGATTGAAACGAAGTTTGATAAAATTTGGTGTAACATGGCACAAGCAATTTTGTCACAATAAATGGGCATCAATTTTGATATCTTGATTAGATATATAAACTTTTACATGATCACAATATTTTATTTTAATGCACATTAGAACATATATGAAGATGTTCTTAGAAAAAAGTCTAGCTAGTCCGTGATTTAGCCCGACGCTCTTTAAAGCTATCTTTCTCGTCCTAGCTTTTTTCAACTTCTGTAAAACGACACTTTTTACTAAACGAAACAACTAGCAAGTAGCTAGATTAATACACATATCATATAAGAACACAATGGCCTTTTAACCAATCAATCCAATTTAGATTTAGTTTCTTAGTGCCAAAGATAATAATATAATTGATATATGGACTAAGTATATATATGGTATGACATATATGGTAATATATATGGTATGACAATTAGTTTTGTCGATCGATAATAATCATGTATATTTAGGTTATCTTTATACACAAAATTAAATATGATACCATAATATTAACATGAATTAACGAATTATTTTTATATGTGGTGTTTCCATATATATTTTCATGGTATACTCACATGACTAAGAGGGTTCTTTTATTATTATTATTATTATTATTATTATTATTATTATTATTATTATTATTATTATTATTATTATTTTATTTTATTTTATTTTTAGTATAAAGTCATATAATTCAATGAAATACAGGGTACAACAGGATGAGAATGAAATTAAGGGCCCGTTTGGTTTGTTGCTAGGAATGACAATGGGTATTGGATTTGGTATGAGGTAGAATGACAATGAGTATGAAAAAGTGTATGATTACGATTGTTTATGTTTGGATGAAAAAATATGGTATGAAAAAGTGTATAGATATTTGAGTTTTGTAGTGGAAAAAAGAGGGACCCACGGGAATGGATTTCATAGACACCAAATTGGTGTTTAATGAATCTATGACTATGATATACCTACTTTATTACTGGGCCCACAAAACAAACACCATTAATGACTTTTAAAGTCATAGTTTCATTTCCATACACCCTAACCAAACGGGCCCTTAAAAAGAATATGATGGAACTGAATAACATTAAATGCATGTTTATTATTATTAGATTCGGTTACAAATTATTAGGACATATTAAAGGCGATATCCACCAAATTCATTGTAATTTGTTCTAGCTAATCTTTTTGGAGATGGATTCTGTGATCTAGAAAAAAGATGATGAACTATTCCCTAATTTGTCAAGAATGTTACTCCAATAATTGCTATCATCTTCAAAACGACCATGACAGTTTGTATCATTGACCAAATGATTTGTAAAAGCCTCCCCAAAATAATTATCTTGGTATATCATGTCACTCACTTCAAGTGTGTGTTGAGTTGCTTCCTCTTTAGGGTTCTCAAAAGTGTTACACGAATCTTTCAAGGGTTCGTTCATATGATATTCTGTGGACAAATCTTTAAGAGTTTGTGGCTCAACGCTCTCAAGAACATTCATGATTGGCATAGTTTGGTCGTTAAGAGTGTCTAGCCCATTTAAGTTGGAAAGCTTAGACAATGTAAGACCTTGCCATGCTTTGAGCACATCGAAGCAGAACGGTTGTGGAACTGAA
>LBNU01022073.1:178691-188951 GCA_014162995.1 Artemisia annua | reverse complement strand
TTCTTTAATGGCTTTGCACAACTCATCACCAATGATATTCCAAGAAGCCTTAAAGAACTGAGAAGAGAAACCATCTGGACTAGGAGCTTTATTACAATCAATGTCATCTAAAGCCACTTTAATTTCATCATTAGAAATATCTTTGATCATATTCATAGCCTCAGAAGGAAGCAATTTCTTTTTGAACAAAGACTTAGGATCATCAATGGGACTCACAAAAGAACACTTGCCAAGAACATTATAAAAGTGTGAAATGAACTGCTGACTAACCTCATTACCCCTATCAGGAATACCATTCAAATCCTCAACCAAAGAAATTCTATTCCTGTTCAATCTTCCTCTGATAACATTGTGAAAGTGTTTGGAGTTTCTGTCCCCTCCTTTAACCAATCAGTCTTAGATTTTTGTCTCAAAAAAGACTCTTCATCCAAAAGAGCACTTCTATAAGCTTTAAGACAGTTCAACTCAGCTTCTCTAAGACTACTAGAGTATGGATCATCGACCATAGCTATTTGCACTCTATCAAGTTCACTCTACAAATTTCTAACATTTTCAAAAAAATTACCTTGTTCAAAGTTAAGTTTCCTTAAAGGCTTTTTAAGCAATTTTAACTTAGAAACCACTGAGAACATAGAGTAACCCTTGATGTCTTCATTCCAAATACTTCTAACAGGAAGAAAGCTCTCCTTTCTAGTTAAATAATTGTGAAACTTAAAAGGCTTGGGCTTAGCTTTTTCAATTTCAGGAATATTAAACACTGCTGGAGTATGATCAGAAGTAGAGAAAGGGAGAAACTTAGCATAGGCAGAGGGAAAGGATGACATAAAAGAGCCATTACCCAAAACTCTGTCTAGTTTCTTCAGCAGTCCTCCAACTTTGCCAGGTTGTTTGTTCCAAGTGAACCTCAATCCAGTCATTGCAAAGTCTTCAAGTTCAGCAGCTGCAACACATTCTCTAAAATCACTCACGACAGAAGTGATTTTAGATCCTCCAGTGGATTTCTCAGATGGTTCAAGGGTGGAATTAAAGTCCCCTAAGACAATCCAAGGAGCATCATTAATAGATCTCTTATATTTCTTCAAGGACTTCCAAAGGGCTCTTCTTTCAATAGGATGAATGTGGCCATAGACAAAAGAACAATGAAAGCACTTTCCACTATTAAGGGGCTCAATAAAACAGTGAATGACCTGAGCAGTCTGTTCCATAACCATGACATCAATGCAATTTGGGTTCCAACCAACAATAATCCTGGTACCACCCTCATAAGCAGAGTTATTAGACACCCAACTCCAATTACCCATGACACGACTACAAATCTTGACTAACTTCTTCTTTTTAACATGAGTTTCCAAGAGGCCACAAAGACTAAACTCCCCTCCCCTGAGAAGTTGGATGACCTGATCTTGGTTGAGGGTGTTGTTAAGACCCCTTACATTCCAAGCTACAGCTTTAAACTCCATTAAAACCACTGCTATTAGTAGCTGCATTATCACCATTAACATCAGCAGCACATGTATCAAACTCAGGTTTCATATCACTAGCAATACCTTCCATCTCAGATTCCACATCCTCATCTTCAAAAGATGGATCAAGATGGTATTTATGACAATTTTTATAAAAATAATCCATCTGATGAAGAGTCCAATCCATCCTTACAGCCTTAGAAGGGTAGATTCCAGCTTCCATCAGGACATCAACTTCATATTTAAGGTCAGGCCACACTTTATCATTAAACTCCTGTTGCACATTAATCTCCCCACAACCATTACCTTGTTCCATAATATCATCCTTAAGAAGATCAAAAGAGTTGCTAATAGGAATAGCTTCCTTAGCAAGACTCTCAGAGTTACTTTTAGAACTAGAACCCCTAACAAGCACCTTGGGTTTATAGTTAGGATCTTTGCTACGCTGTTGCAGAGAATTAGGTACAACAGCAACTAATGGCTCTTTGTTATCAGCCTTGGACATAGATTTGCTCTTTGGATTAGTTTTATTACCTTGAAAACCACCATCCTTGTTAGAATTTCTTTGAGCACCATTATTCCATTTAACTTTACTCTGGAACTTGGCATTACCACCTGCATTACGCTGATTCTGCATACCACCTCTACCATTATTCATTACAGAAGAAGTTGGAACTTGCTTTGGAGGATACTTCTTTTGGAAAGACCCCTGTCTATTACCCACACCATTTCTATTTTGCATATTCACACCAGTCTTAGGAAGCAACCAAACCAACAGGCTTATTATTTTTACCCACAGTAGTAAAACCATCTTCATTAGTCAACAATACCTTGGAATTACTCTTAGAATTCTCAACCTCCTTCTTCTCCAAAACAGGCTTCTGAATAGCAATTTCCTCCTGAGATCTTGGTCTAACTTTACATGCCACATTAGTGTGACCAAAAGTCTTGCAATGAGTTCAAAGAGGTGGCCTCCATTGGTATTTAACCTCTAATTTACCCACCTTGGCAGGTCTATTTCCCAAAGCAGGGTAAGAAATCTCTATCACATTAGGTAAATCCTCCACAGCTTCAACTTCAACAAGAACCCTCGCAAAATCCAACTTACCTGCCTTCTTTAAACACCTTTCTTTAGTCATTTTGTCCATCACCATACGTTTACCAATTCCACTCATAATTTTCCCAATACCATTACCATTACCATTACATAACTTCATGGGGATATTATAAACACAAATCCATATAGGAATGGAGGTAGGTTATGTTTTATCCAGCCAAATCCCAGGCTTCCAAAAATTAAGGACAAAAGGAACATTTTGTACCATCCAAGGCCCACTATCAAGCACAGTCTTCATGCCCTCCTCATTCTTGAATTTGAAGTAAAAGATGCCAGAACTTGTCTTAGTAATATCTTCAATCCCATATACCCTCCACATCTTCATTAAATTATCATAAACAACTCTGTAATCCATAGAGGTGCCAACAAAGTAACCATATAACTGAAGAGCAAAAGCCTGCCCACCCCTAACAAGTTCCTCAACAGAAAATTCAATTCTCTTATTCCCATTTTCAAGCTTAGTTACTAAATTGGGAAAATATTCCATCTTAAGTGCAAGTTCCTCAGACCCTTGTTTCAATTTCTCAGCAAATCTGTCAACATCAGCAGAAAACTGATTTGAAAGCATAGTAGCAGCAAACCCTTTGCCATTAGTATCATTCCGTGACTTAGAATTAACACCAACAGGCTTCTTAAGAAAAGGGTTAGCCCCATTGATCTTACCAAACTGCACATTAAAAAATGGACCAATAGGCTTCTTAAGAATACCCCTAGACTTATCATTATTACCAAATTCAAAATCCATACTATTCCCATCCTTACCATCAGCAATACCATCCAAAACAGTAGGAGAAACAGCACCAGTATTCACAACACCATCCATACCAGTGTGTTCACTACCACTATTAGGACCTTCTATACCACAAACATTCTTATCTGTTTTAGCACTAGTAATGCCATCTTTAGAACTATCCTTATTACAACTGATATTACCATCCCCAACCATATCATTGTTTTCAGGACAATTCTTAAGACCACTACTCTTAGCCACAGATTCACTCTGGTTATTACTAGGGCATTTATCTAAAGGTAGCTTAATAAATGACCCATCATTACCATTACAATCATCCTTATCAGTAGTAACACTAGTGGAATCATAAGACACAGACTTAGTACTACCAATAGCAAATTTAAGATGACTATTAATGGAACCAGACTTCAAATCAGATAAAACCTTACTAATTTCATCATTAACAGGTGCAGTAATAATACGTTTACCAACTCTGTTATCCATAGGGGAAACCTCATGTCTATCACGAGCCTTACCAGATACTTTGGAAGCACGAAGCCGCTTAAGAGTAGATCCAGCCCCAGCAGACACAGATCCTGGAGTAGAGACCTTTATTTTGACCCCCTTCTTAACCTTACGAGGTCTACCTCTCCTACCCTTAGCATCATTAACAGAGACGACACGAATACCATCAGCTGACGTCATCTTGGTGAGGATACGAAATTCCTTAATTAGTGTATCTGGGGGTTTATTGGATTCAGTTGGCATTTCATATGTGTAGGTTATAAGAATAATACAAGATGAATACAGGTAAAGAAGATTGAGATTCAATCCACAAAACGATTGTGAAATATAATAAAAGCAGATTATAGACAACACGTGCGGGAAAAAAATGTAAATTAGGTCAGTTTTTAAAGATGTTCCAAATACATAAGAACTAAAAGCAGTTTATAAAATTCACCCCAAATACAGGAGTATTTTCACATCCTATAAAAACCGTTCCAAATACATTAGTATTTGGCACCATCATTAAATAATGTCCCAAATACATATAGGTATTTTGCACCGTTTATACCAACCGCTCCAGATACACGAGTATTTGGCACTAAGAGTAGATAGCGTGCCAAATACATATACAAATTTGGTATCGGTGGTACAAACCGTCCCAAATACATAAATATTTGGCACTGGTAACTCAGATCGTTCCAAATACACATGTATTTGGCACACTTATTAAAAAACGTTCCAAATGCATGCGTATTTGGAACAGTTTCTTAATAGCCGTCTCAAATACCTACTTTTTTGTCACGGTGACCCCAAAAATGCCAAATACATGTATTTAGCATGATTTTTTGACCGTTCCAAAATGTTTCGTCCTAAAAACCCCTTTTTCTTGTAGTGGGTCGACACGTTCAACCCATATATATAGATACATAATGCATCATTCTTTGTAGTCGACATTGTTATATTTGTTTCTTCTTATCTTTTTCTTTTGAAAATCTCTTGACATGTCTTAGTCTTGATAACCTTTCTATTCGCTTCTACCTTTCTCTATATATGATGCTTTCTTATATATTTTCAATTGAGATGATGCCAATCGCCAGATATTTCCATCTACACAGTTTCACACCTCCAATTACAAGTTGTACAACATTGTTAATACCAATCCTTTAACGGTTCAGAAAGTCTCTAAAGAAATGTAGATCAACACCCCATGAATCAGATAAGTAAAAAAGTATTATAAGTTACTTTGATATTAAGGCAGCGTTGATGAAATGTGGATAGACATCTATCACAGCAAACCAAGTTACCACCTTGTCCACAAATATTGCATTGATCATCGGTGATCTTATCATCTTCTTCTAAATCAATCAAATTTACTTCACTTGCTCCCTCTACCAATCTGACCCCTGAATCCTGAATCCCAGCCTCATTTGAACAACATTATTCATTATTAATGTTGTTATCATGTTCTTCATTCATTTTAAGAACACTTCTTATCAAATTAATTAATTCCTCTTTTGGAACTAATGTATAGACTAAAATATCTCTTCTTTTAGCTTTTCCATCTTGAACTAAGTTTACAAGCACACAAAACACTTTGGTTATAGACCAGTGAGTTCTTTCCTAAAGGTCGATATACACTGGGTCCTTATCATCAGTTACTATCCAGCCTGCGGCCACTATAATAGCGAGCATTTGATCTTGATCATGCATTATTTGCTTCTCTGAGACAGATTTGTCGTTGTTGTGGTAGTGGTTGTTGGCAGTCTTAGCAGTGTGAGACGTTTCTGTAGCGACGCTATTTCCAGCATTCATTATTGAATGAATCACCAGATATTGGGGACACGTAAACATCATACAAGGCTATCATGTTTGTAGGATACTAGTTAACATCACAAACATGAATAATCATGTGGTTTGGTTCGTTCCAAGCAAGAGAGAAAGAAAGAAATTCTAGAGAGAGAAAGTAGAGAGAGAAAGAAGTGAAGCCTTAGAGAGAAAACCAAAAAAAAGAAAATGAGATTATGAGAGAAGGCTTACCCTCTCCAAGGATGGAGAGGGGTTTATATACAAGGTGTTTTGCCACTTAGGGCGTGCCACTTGGGCTGCGGATCAGGTATACAGTGGGTAAAGACCCGTCCTTCTTCCGCGAACTAATCTAATTCTAAACTACGTATAACTAACTAATGTAACTACTACGAGCTAAACAATGCTTAATCATATCTGGGGTGACCGAATCTTTCTTATGGGTGACCGAATCTTTCTTATCCAAAAATCGTATTCCTAACATTATTGATCTTGACTAGGACCAACCCTAAGTTTTAGTTGGACTACTAGGTGGTTTATAGATTTTGATTCACGACTTGAGATAGAGTATGACCATCATGAGGGCATATTATGTGAGGCTGGTATTATGACGCCTGATCAACGTGATAATACTGACGTCATATAAGTGCACTTATTGTGTTCATAGGATATCTTGAGGAGTGCCTTAGAGAAGCCTTAGATTTCTGTTTCGTTGGCGACTATCTGCGATTAGTAAGGCTTTAGGTTCTTTCGACCTATACGTTTGATCTGCCATATCGTTGTACGATTTGATCTGTTTGGATCCTCGAGATATGTTTGTTGATCTCTATATTTTGATAACGATCTTAGGGTTCGTTGTAGAGCTTTCTACCGTCTGACGTTATCGATTGAATTGTCTTCTATTTGTATGTATGCCAATATTCATATTGAGGGGTACACATATTTTTTTGCTTCTTATACGTTTCACCATTACATTATCATTTGTTTGAATAAGGATCTAAACCTTGTGGAACCGAAATTGGATTGTTTATGAGAATGCTTGGGAATGTTATACTGGAGACATGATTGTTTGAGAATTGGAAGAGTAACATTTTGTGAGTTAGTCCTCGATTATTGGACCGTTTGAGATTCTTGTACGTTTCGGGGGAGGGTTCCGATCGTCTAATTCTACCTCCTAAGCTGTCGCATGTTCACAACGTCTTCCGCGTATCTCTTCCGAGGGAATATCTATATCATTCTCTGCATGCGACATCCTATTCATTTGATTTGACGTCACCTGATATGTTCCTTTTGTGTGAAACAGAAGTCAACTTAGATCGACAAGATAGGGTTATGAGAAACCAAGTTTTCATTTTTGTTATGATTTGTTATGTCTCTGCTTCGTTTTCATTTCAATTTCGCGGACGAAATTATTTTTTTTTAGAGGGAAAGAGTTGTAAAACCCGAAATTTCTGAACACGTAAATACCCAAAATACCCTTTGATCTCAAATTTATAAAATACGTTTAAATATTTAAGACATTGCGTCCCGATTATAACCTAAGTACTTAACACATAATAATCGAACAAATATACGTAATTCGAAGGTTAAAGCTTACGTTAAAACATTTGTACACATTAAAAGGTGGTACACGTTTTCTTTATTTTTCCTTTAGCCATACCTTTTTGAATTTGTTACTCATGAAGATAAGCTTGGATTTGGTCCATAATTGTGATTAAGATATCTTTGGTAAAAATCTCCTAGCAATCCCATAATACTCGGTTCTTTCCTTGTGGGTCTCAAAGCCCTACACGTTTTCTTTTAATAGGTTGTTATAAACCGAATCTCACCAACACATTAACACAAAATAAATTTACAAACCCTAAGTACCTAAACACCACAAACAGGCGGCAACTATTTTCTTTTTTCTTGTTCCATCTTCTGTTCGATCCAAGGGTGTGCAAAGGAGTGCTTGTTGGTCATTCGTGTGGAGTGTGGAGCATGGTTGAATTGCTGGTCCAAGGGTTCTCAACCGTGGGAAGTTTATTTGGCTCGAAAGGTGGTTTGTGCGTGGGTTTATTCTGTGGTTCGAGGGTGATTTGCTGCTGTTCGGTTGGTTGTGAATTGATACTTGGCCTTGTGTCCTTGTTCTTCTTGTTATACGCTTCAAGGGTAATCACTTTCGACCTTGTTCAATACCTCCCTAATGTTTTCTTTTCTGTTGTGTTTTATGACCTCCTGATCGGCTTGTTTTGCATGTTAAATATCGACTATAAAACCTCACATGAAATCATAAAACTTAGTCACATAAAATCATAAAACTCATCACATGAAATCACGACTCGGAACCCTATATAATTGACCTATATATTTGTAAATTAACACATGTTATACGTATGGTTTAATCTAATGTTATACACGACTTAAAACCTGGTACTAGTCGAAGAATAAAAGATGGGGCGTGCCTATATAATTACGTATATAAGGGTGTGTTTATGGGTCGACATAAGGCTGGTAAACATGCATACTTAGCGTGACTTAAACCTTTACCACATGCGTATGAATCAGATTGGAATTGGTTGAGTAGGGGCTGTTCTAGGTGCGTTTGTATGTGATCAGGTCATAATAGTGTTTATATTAATCTCTAATATGGACTAAAACTTGCGTATATTAAGGGCTAAAACATACAGGTTGTCGCATGTATTGTTGAGTCGAATAAGGTGTCAACTAGAGTGTGTTGCTTGGTATCGCGATGGGTGTGTTTGTGTGTCGAACGTAAAGGTCATAAACTTGTACATGGAAACTGGTGTTTGTTATGGGTGCCACTTTGCATGCGGTAAGGGTGATCGATCATGTCTCGCGGAGCTTATGTCTTGTGCTGAATCTTGTCTAAAACGTGTTTCGAGATTTCTTATAACTCGTACGAGCATATGTCACGTTAGCATGTTTCGAAATCGGTTTAGAAGAGTTTTTGTGTATCGTATGTTTTCTTTTAAAAATGGGTCAATGCTTTTGTAACTTGTATCTGGTTCAGGTGTACATATTGCATGCATGGTCTTATATTTTTATACATGAAATGGGGCAAAGAATTATGGGAGAAAGTTACTGAATGAATGATTTCATATTTTATTAGACATGAATGTGGATGTCTTTGGAAGTAATTGGGACATGATACGCATGTCATATATATGAATAAATTCTTTGAAACATGGGGCGTTAAATGATGAATTTTTGGTGTGTCGTGGGTGTGTTAAAATATAAGTAATATTATGACCTTGTTGGTATGTCGTGTGTATATATTGATTGGTGGTATTAGGGTCGAGAATATGTTAATAAATTTTGAACTATGGGGTCTAAAATTATCATCTTAATATAAAATTATAGTATAAACTTTAAAGTAATTTTGTTTGACATTGTAATATTTAATTTTGATAATTTACATTTCGACCCTAAACTTTACTAAATTGGCGTAATTAACTCTAAACTATTATAATTGTCATTTTAACCCTTAAATATTATTAAATATCTATTATAACCTTAAAGTATTAAATTACTATTTCGGGAAATTTACTAAATATAGAAAGGTTACTAAAAATAGAAAGAAACCTAAGATGGGAAATCTGATTAAAATGAGCTTATCAGTAATACTTGGTATTTAATTCATATAGGTTCCGTGAAGCGAGAGTGATCCGTCTTTTGTGACTCTTTTCCATTTGTCTGCTTTGTTATTTGAATAAGGTACAGATATTCTGACCTATCTACAGGTTTCTTATACACTCTTGTCTTTCCTATCCCTTTGATATATTGAACCTTGTTATGTTCCCTTGAATTATTGAACCTTGTTATATTCCCTGGATTATTGAACCTTGTTATATTCCCTTGATTATTGAACCTTGTTATATTCCCTTGATTATTGAACTGTGCTATGTTCCCTAGATTATTGAACCTTGCTATGATCCTTTTAAAACTGAACCTTGCTTGAAACTATGATTCTTGAACCTTGGAATAACCTTCTCATGATACACTTGATATAATAAACTTGATATGATAATATTGACTTGAACCCTATGTTAAAATCACTTACTTCAATTTTGACTAATACCTTGTATTGAAAACCTATACTATGATACTTGATTCAAACCTTGACTTGAACTTGATGTAACCTTTGATATTTTGAAAGTACTTTTAACATTATAACCGGATGTGAAAACTTTTAGTAATTATATTATGAAAATGTTTTGAGGAAAAACTATTTTTTTAAATGAGGGTTATGAACATTATGTAACACCACTTTTATATGAAACTCCACTAATTTTATGAGTAATTATTTTAAAGACTACCTCATTGAAAACCTTTATTTCATGAGAACCATTATTAAAAGATTTCTTTTAAATGAACATTTGACATAAACATTTGAATTGAACCCTTGCCATAAACTTTTATTTGGAACCTAATATGAACCTCTACATTGAACTTATGACATGAACCTTTACACTAAACTCTACGTACTCTCTCACTATTGAACCTTTACCTTGAACCTTAAACATGAAATCCACATAAACTTCTCAGTATGAACCTTGGTATAAACCTTTCCATCTTGAACCTTTTTACTATGGGCCTTGATAATAAACCTTTTGATTTGAATCTTGACTTGAACATTT
>LBNU01022073.1:120382-131768 GCA_014162995.1 Artemisia annua | reverse complement strand
TATATATATATATGAGTGAGTGTGTTTTCCCTTCCCATTAAATTCGTGCTCATCCGGACATAAAGTGTAACATGGATAAGGGAGTGAGTATGCATGGAGACTCTAGGACACTAAGGTTCTCATGAAATAAGGGTATAAATATTAAGGACAAGAAAAATATCCCTAAATGGATGAGACATATAGAATAAGGCATGAAAAAGCATTTAAGCATGTATTATACAGATATCCTAAAGTATATCATATCTGAATAGTTTGAGAAAAACACAAACTTTTATAATAAACATGCATTCAATAACTAAGCAAATAATTACAAAGGCATACAATCAAAACATATAGGAGCAAGTAAAAATCTAGAAATATCAAATATGCGAGATGCCATAAATCTAAAAATGAAAAACTCTAATGAAAAACAAAGTTCATAAAAGTAAGCTTAGCGTTAGGTATATTTAGGAATAGCAATTTAATCAAGTTGGAGATTGAGTATGAGACTATTACTAGTGGTGCTCAATTAAGGCTAAACACGACCATTTT
This sequence comes from Artemisia annua, assembly GCA_014162995.1. Classification (NCBI taxonomy): domain Eukaryota; kingdom Viridiplantae; phylum Streptophyta; class Magnoliopsida; order Asterales; family Asteraceae; genus Artemisia; species Artemisia annua. The sequence continues at coordinate 131,237 of LBNU01022073.1, read as the reverse complement.
TACGGGTTACACACACCCAACTTCTCACATAGAAGCAATTCAACCGTTAGGTTAAATTGAGTTTCTAGACAATAGGTTCTCCAGTAGTCATTCTCTTTCGTAAACTTATCTCTATATTATATATAACAGGAGGCGTATGACGTCATTAATGCCACCTCATTGCCCAGTAATTCATTAGCAGCCATGTCATCACATTTAATCAATTTTTATAATTAATTTCACGCAAATCATGCCACCTAGGCAATATAGCATGCCACCTTGGCAAGCTTCATCAATTCCGAATTATTTTTTCAAAAAATCAAGCAATGGGATTCGAACATGGGTTATATATGGTTGACAACCTTCTTAACCACTAGACCAATGCATTACTTTGAATTTATATTGCAACTAATAATCTATAAAGGTATCTAACTGAAGAACGCATATAGTTTTGAATTTCAATATATGAAACCCTAATCTCACGTTAAAAAAAAACACGGTTCATTCGTAATATACTTTTCCTCCCAACCCTAATATCATCTTTTCCTAGATACGCTGCTACTATAGTCGATGCTCCAATGGTTCCGCTCAGTTACCGAGTACCGACAAACACGATCTTAGGACGTGTTACTGTAAGGTAATTCATTAGTCCAGCGAATACTAAATGTATCTCCGGGACATCAATCGTGTCATTTGTTTTGAACAGTCGTGTCATTTGTGTTAAACAGTCGTGTCATTTGTTTTGGCATCCCAATATGGAAGTTTATGGTTTCTGCAGCACGCATTCGTCTGGGTTCTATATCAGTATCTGTTGCAACTATGCCTTCCGGTCCTGCTATTCATAACGGTATGCATACCGCTCCTTAGCTACAACCATGTCATAACGGTATCATTCTTTTTCTTTAAATGGACTTCTACCTTTTTCAGTTCCTGGATCACTTGCGTGGCATGGAAGGAATGTCATGTTTGATTCAGTATTGAGCCCAACAGTTTGCTGGCCTTTAGGTTAGTTATCTGAACGTTTTAGCCTAATATATAATTGAAATTGGACCCCATATGTCTAATAAAATCATACGGGCTCAGTGGGCATCACTTTGGGAGTTTAAAAGAGATCATTCAGTTTTCTCAGTGTATCAGCTTTGTCTATGTATTGTTATTATTGCAGTTTCTAAGCAAAGAAAATGGCAGACCATTACCGGCATAAGGAAAATGAAAGATACATGACCTCGATAAACACGTCACAGATGTGATAACTTTTTTATTCTGTGTCAGATACTTTTGGTGTTTTCCTGCTGTGTTATTCAATAACACTTTAGGTCTTGCATTTAATGGTTCATAGTTTATACCGGACGTACTATATTGTGAGAATGTCAACGAAAGGTCATCAAATGGTAAATCCGTAAGTTATGTACATGCTGATAGTGTCAGTCAAGGTAATAGTTTATTGTTTATTTATTTTTTTGATTTCTGTTCTAATGTATCAGTCATTATTGTCCTAAACATGCTGACATGTTCGGTTTTCATAATTACAAAGTCGTATGTACAGGGACGGCGTATATGTGAAGCACAACCAGGTCCGTGAGCTACAGGCAAGTTGGTGACTGCAATATCATGATATTTGCAGATGACGTGTAGCAAAAAAAATTTCATCTGATTCTTTTAAAGACTGCATGGATCCATGACAGTTGGTTACTGTAATATAATGATATTTCCATATGACGTGTAACAAAAAAAATTTCATCTAATTCTTTTATAGACAGCATGGATCCATAACAGAATGTGCTTAACAGTACCATCGACAAGCACGTGTCACAGAAAAATTGGGTCAAAACAACCGGGTGAAAGACTAAAAATAAATGGATTAGTGTATTTTACGTTTCGTTATTTCAATTTTCATGTTTATACATAACAAAAACTTATAGGGACTTGCTTCTTTGAGAACTTTTTGCACCGAGTAACCCACTCTCATTATCTTGATTAAAAAAAATTGTCCTCTTACAAACACATGCGTTAGGACAGAAGGTATGTGTGTTGCCTACGATTGAGAATGGAACCACTGTGAGAAATCTCCCACTTTTCAAGGTTACCATTCCTTTTACATTACATCAACTCCAGTTTGTTTGAATTGAATGGTGGAATTAATTATATAATTATTAAGTTGTGGTAGTTATTGGGTATAATGAAACTAACAATGTCGGGTAATAATTGGGTCACAGATAGCTGCAAAAACTTATTATAATTACTACAGTATATAAACCAAAATGGGCTATACTTTTCGCTAATGTGTAGCGAACTTGGCAGGTTTGTGATGATGGACATTAGTTTTTAGTACAAATGGCGATTACCCAACTTTCTAATTGATTGCTAACCATTTCCCTATTTTCATTTAATAGGTTTACTGTTAGGAGCAACGTTGACACGTCAAGTTTTGGTTTCGTAACCTCTGGAGCATATTCTGAAATTTCACGGGTTTGCTTCTATCACCCTTTATGTGACAAATGAAGGCATTTGAATCGAAACCTTGAATTTTTTCTGCAAGTTAGCCTGCAAGTCTGCCATTAAGAGTCTGAATTTAAATTCGACACATTTTATCGAGCAACATATGTTTGGCTTAAAAAGTTTGGGTTTGGTTTAAATTGTGTCACCGGCTCACTTTTGTAGTACGGGCAAGTTTAGGTTCGGTTCAGATTCAACCGCTGAACCACCAATTGTGCCTCCTCTTACTTTATGTGTAGGTGTATAAACATTAATATATTTTCTACTTATGTGCGGCAGCCAGATGTATGGGGTGATGGTGTTGTGCGAAGTATCAACTCACCTTGAGGGTGCTTTAAACATCGGTATGGAGGGAGTGTACGATTCACCTGTTGGTTCAGATTATGAAACGAGACCTTGGTATGGCTCCCTCAAGTTCTCGCTCTGAATTCTTTGCTTTAGCCACACCATTATTTTAGCAGAAAACATAATTTCTTATGATGTGCAGGTTGTTGATAACATTTCGTATGGGTGAAGTTCTTTGGACACATTAATGAAGCAGCAGGGTAACAAGATGAGCGTCAGATCTACAACATAATGATACTGTATTATATAGTTTTACCATGGAAAATAAATTAAATTCAGATACTCAGTTTTCAAATGCAATGCCAAACACCCTCTTAGTGCTCCAGCCATCTACTGAACCAGTTTATTGACTTTGGTTATACTGATCTTAACGAATAACTGAATAAGACGCTGATGAACTTGATGAATCTATTCATCAAGTAATGACGGAGAACAAGGACTTGGATGGTTATAGAGCAGTAATTATTTTCAACGAAATTAAGGTCAATGGTAATGCATTTAATGGTGAAGAAAAAACATGGTGGCGTCCATGACGTCACCAATATTGTTTTAATGAGACGAAAGAAAGACACCAAGCAAAGGTGGACCATGGCCCTTACTGTAAGTTCGTTTCCACATACTATGCTCAATAATTTACAAGTTTTTAAGAGGCCTCTTAGGTGTTTGATAAGTATTTTATTTTGTCTTGGTATTTGCAAGCGATAATTTTGTGTGAACTTTAAATCTCTGGCAGCTATATACCATTCGGACATGTGTTATTTTCCGCATCATGTGACAGTATCTTGATCACTGATTCCCTCAATACTGAATATATAATATATATATATATATATATATATATATATATATATATATGTTAGAAGATGTTTGAACAGTCGTGTCATTTGTTTATTGATAGGAAGATTCGTTTATGATTTCTGATTATCCCGATTCCTAGAAAATATCTCAGTGGTCTTAAGCCCTTGATTTGACAGTGAGAATGAAAAAGTGTCTTAAGACGTATTGTCCTTTTTGTTAGTAGGTAATCCTTCCATTGATGTCCAAGTATCATTACGATCACAAGCATTCGTTCATTAAATGATAGCAGCACATCATGAATAATATGCCTTCACTAACAGTTTTAGAAAAGTATTATGGCAATAGAAGTAGAAACATGCAACTTATCATAAGAATTACAACATAATAGTAATAATTACTGGCATTGTTGGTAAGTTTGGAGTGCTTGGGGCTGTTTAGTGGTTGGGTAATAGGTCAAAATGCCTTAAAACACATAATATAAGCTGAGTTAAAAGGGAGCGGATCAAATGGGTCATACAGACTGAAACATGGTCGATCTCAATATTAAATGCATACATTTATCAAACTAATTCCTTTTATAATGTGTTACAGCTTTCGGCCTACAAGAAGCGTGAAGTAAGCAAACCAATGAAAAAGGTAGGCACAACTTATAGGTAGCATTCACAAATCGGTTTTTGAACATGGGTAAATGCGTGGGTCGGGTAGCGAGTAAAACCAAATAATTCTGAGTACAAGTCAGCTTCAGTTGACAAGTAGTTACACATATACAGTTAGACTTTTTCCCGTTTGACCCATTCTATCCCTTAAATATAATCATCCTTACCCTCCTTAATATATTGTGAGTCTGATTAATCTTTTTGAGTTTGTCCAATGTTTACGTTATTGAGATTACAGTTCTATAGGGCTTTAAAAGCTACTGATCTACAAGTATTTGAGTTTAAATGTTGGTGATTTTGTAGTCATAGTCGTGTTGTAGTAAAATGTACCGATCATAAGCTATTACCAAAGTGGGGCTCTACGCATGGGGCAAGTAAGGAATACGAAAATCCTTGGGCAACTTCAGAGTGGTTTTCTTTGCTGGAATATGTAGTTTTAGGCTGATGGTGGTAAGAGCATGTGTAGCTGAGGAATTGAATTTAGCGATGGGAGTAAATGGGGGAAGCCATATCATTGCCCAGATTCCATCAATCTCAACATTAATGACAGACTTTATTAGCCCTTGAACAGGTTACTAATTAATCATTTAATATATAAATATAAGTATGACTCGAGTGGTTCCAGTAAGTGTTTGGTTTATATGGTTCAGCCGTTCTGAAGCAAAAGATCATGAAATTGTAACAAGAAAGTATGTGAATTTTATCGTGTGCAAGCTTTGTCTCCGTAATTTTTATTTTTGATAGTATAAATGGTGTAATATGAGCTGGAAATTAAGATTAGGAGAACATGTTGAAGGAACTGACAATCGTCCTCTTTTTGAATAAGCGTTATACTGTTATTTCCAACAAGTTAGATTTGTTAATAAATATTATGATGGAATGTTGAGAATTAGGATCAATGAAGTTGTTTTTAAATGTAAATTTGGCGAACAAGACTATTATATTGGAAGGTGACAGACGTGTGTAACATTACAGGGTTGGGAGAGTTATACTATTCTTTTTGTTTTCAAAATACTAATAGGATGTGTGCACTAATATCTTCGAAATGTGTGTTTAATTGTGCAGAACGACAATACTGGCATAATTAATAAGCAAAGATAATGAGGTATGATCAAGACTATGTATATGGATTAATGTTTGTGCTTGAAAAAACATGTGTCCCACAGGCCATTTGAAGCAAAGATTACGAACAGGTCTTGTGGCCTCAGCTTGTGGGTCAATATTGATGGCTCTGCTGACATGACATCTCTTCTTAAGGGTATGGGAGGTGCATACTGCTGGAAGAGAGGAACGGCATATAAGCGCAAATGAAGAGGTATAATTATCTTTTCATTCTTCTTTTGCTTTTATTTGATATGTTTTATAACATTGGGTATTTGTTTGCATCAGTCACTAATTTCATTGTCACCATGTGTTTTTGGTTTGCACCCTTAATTGCTTGCCGATTTTACTCATGTTCTGCACTTTTATGTTCCTGAACCGGTAACCATTTATTGTGTGTGTGCAGAATTCACAAATAAAATATCCATCGACACAAGATTCTATGAAAGATTTGGTACGTTGAACTTCTTGTGTGTACATTGCTATGCGTAATTGAAGTGCATGAACATTAAGTAGATTAAAAGTGATATTCTATACAACTGAATAGCCTTTCTCCTATTATCCTAATCATTATGTCCATCATTTTTGTTACCTTGGTTGGGTCTGCGTGTTATTGACTGGTGATAGTGAGTACGTGTATCAGTGGCTTACCCTAAATCAATAGTTGTTGGGATTTTGCATGGGCCTGAGTCATTACCTATCTATACATATAGTTTCCCTGTCAATTATTTGAGGAGCAACAGTTTAAAAATTGAGTGGACTTGACATTTATATCAAATGGAAGGATGGCCTAGGATAAGAAATAGTTGGTTATAGGATAAGAAACATATGTACCAGTGTTAGACATCGTTCTTTTCCTACTTCGTTTATCAGTTGCATTTACGTTATCACTTTGTTATCTAAAATGGTCTTTCACTTGGAGCATATATATTATTCTCGAGTTCTTAAGACTTAAGTTACCAACCAGGTTAGGTAGCTAATCTTTTCCATCCTACATGTGTCATAATTCTCAATTTCAGGTCAATTTCCTAAGTCCCAACATTTCCTATTCATTGAATTTCAATTCAACATTTCACGTAAACAGGGTTTACGGATATTCATTTGACGAAACCGGGTAGGTTAAGTCACATTATCATTCATCGTACATTTCATGGACTAGGGTTAGTCTACATTGCATCACGACATCATTTGCATTCTATTCCACTCGTAGATTATATATTTTCAAGTTATACTTATTTATTTATTTGTATATAAATAATAAGACATGTTATTAGTTTTTAACCTAATGTACCAAACAAATTCCACTAGGGCACTAATATATTTTTATATTAGTTATTATTCCACTAAGGTTATAAAACTATATATATTACTTATTTTGGTGGACTACCAAATAATAAACCTTTACTTGAACATATATATATAATAAATTGTATTAACAAAGTGATAACTATCAAAATACCTAATGTTTACAAAAATTATATTTTATAATTTTTACAACTTTATTATATCCCGTATTGTCCCGTTATATTTTATTTTTAATTAACCCGGTACCCGATAACGCTAAAATATCAAAACTATGCACTAAACGGTACCCCGTAAAAACAATATTGTACAAAATCTACCAAGACACCACCTCATGAGGAGGTGGCCGGCCAACTAAGTGTCATAAGGACACTTGGTTACTTTACATTTTACTAATAAAATGCATGTGTCTACCAACTTTCTCACACATGCAAAGTGTTAGTCATTTTTTAGATCAAAAATTTCTTTTTCTCCTTCCTTCTTCCTCTCTTGCTCGTTCCAAATCAACAACAAGGAAGATCAAGTAATTTTTCAAGAACAACTATATTTACAAGAATTAGTAACTATCCATTACAAGGTTTTGAAATATAAACCTATGGATTAATAGGGTTTTTCTTCCTAAAAATTTATAAGCTTCCAAGTAAGTTCACCACTTATTTTCACAAGTTCTACAAAAATTTCCTTGCAAGGTTTATGTACTTTTGTTATTTTTGTACATGCATGGAAAGTCTATACCACAAAACTTAAGTTTATATCATTTTTATGTGTAAAAAAGGATTACTTGAGAACCTTCGGAGAAATGGTTGAAGAGATGATATTTGGGAACCCATGACACCCTAAGAAGGTGTATGGTAGATTAAGGGATGAGTTGATGTTGTTAGTAGTGGATTTGGACAAGTAAAAACTAGGAAAACTCATTTTTGGAACAATATATAAACCTACTATCCTTAATTTCAAAACTGGGTAAACTCAGTAAGTTTTGATTAATTTTTTACCCAAGAACTAGAAAATACACTCTTAGATGAATTCATGGTCGAAAGAACGGATAAAAACGAGCCTTAGACCTTTTCAAAACTTACCAAACTATTGAAAATATGTTAGTATACCTTTTTACCTTTTCGGGGATATAAAGAACTTGAGAAACGGCTTTATAACGAATAAGTTATGATTTTTCAAAGAATATTAGTTCACTAAAATTCTACCAGCACTATTACTCAAAATTTTTCCAAGTCTACCCAGAAAATCTACAAACACCCATGTTGGGAGCCATTTTCCCGTCAAATGACTCAGTTCTGGAGTTGGGACTCCAAGGAACAAAAGTTAGAGCACCTGGCCTAGTTTTCAAATCAAAAAGCCGTTTGTCATTTGGACTTAAAAGGANCCAAAGAACTAGAAAATACACTCTTAGATGAATTCATGGTCGAAAGAACGGATAAAAATGAGCCGTAGATCTTTTCAAAACTTACCAAACTATTGAAAATATGTTAGTATACCTTTTTACCTTTTCGGGGATATAAAGAACTTGAGAAACGGCTTTATAACGAATAAGTTATGATTTTTTAAAGAATATTAGTTCACTAAAATTCTACCAGCACTATTACTCAAAATTTTTCTAAGTCTACCCAGAAAATCTACAAACACCCATGTTGGGAGCCATTTTCCCGTCAAATGACTCAGTTCTGGAGTTGGGACTCCAAGGAACAAAAGTTAGAGCACCTGGCCTAGTATTCAAATCAAAAAGGCGTTTGTCATTTGGACTTAAAATGAGTAATCTACAGTCATCTAAACATTCACAAAAACTGCCCAGAAATGGCAGTTTTAGCCTAAAACACCATACTTTTCGACCATTTATCTTAAAATCTAGACACTTTGAGCAAAACTTCACTCCTGAACATATTTAGGCTTGGTTTTAAGCTTTCCAGAAATACCAATTTTGTTTTCTAACTCTCAATATTCACTGATTTACAACTAGTTTTCCGAAGCCATTTTTAGCCGTATTTCAGAAATTGTCTAAGTGTTGTACTTTATGTCTAAAACCTATATTTCACTATTATTCACTATATAACTATCGTATAACATTATTAGACTATATGAACATGTAATATTCATTATGACCTTATACGAAGATATAAATTATATTTTCGACAACAATACATATTTTGAATACAAAACGAGTGGTATAGATTATAAGTGCAAGTGCATTCATGAATCCATTTCATAATCTAAATTAGATTACATGCATTCATTTTAGGTTGCGGCTAGAAGTTGCACCTCATCACTTCAGTTCATACATTACCGTTTGTACCATCACTAGAGGTGAGTTTTCATAGCCCCGTATGCATTCTTTTATTGTTTTCAAATCCCACGGGGGAGAATACATTGTACCATTTTTGTACGGACCTAAGTATACAAATCCAAGTACAATGCTTAAGTTACCACATTGCCTATGAAAGTTCCCCTATTATCATGAACCGTTAATTGTATTTAAGCGAGAGTGAGTGGATAGATCTATTGAGGGTGACGCCTCCATCCGTGTTGGGATTACCGACAGTCAAGCGGATGCATTTCATTTTTATTCATATTAGAGTGTCTGGCAAAACACTCTTTAGGGGCATTACATACAGTCAAGCTTCGGGGTCATGAGCTTAAGGGCTATTGTACTATTTTTCATTTACCATGTGACAGTTAGTCATACATTTATACTTATGGTTTCCGTATAACATTCATTTTCATAAACCTATGATTTCTCACCAACATTATTGTTGACGTTTTTAGCAATGTATTTTCAGGTAACTAAAGTAACATCATGTGACATGCATTGGACCAACATGGAGTCGAGGAGTCGACACGTCTCACTCTTTTACTTCATTGCACTTATGAATCGTTTGATCTTGTCATTTTATTTCAATAAATGTGCAAAAACCACTTGGGACCTATGTTGTAAACTTTTATGTTTTTAATAAAATGATCAAACGTTGTATTTACAAAACGACACTTTAGGTCGTTCAATGTAACCTTGTATGAGATGCCATGATCGTTACACCCGGGAATTCAATTCCGCTGCCATTTAACAGGTAAATTTAGGGTGTGACAGATTGGTACCAGAGCAAAGGTTATAGCGAACTAGGTTGTCCTTATATCCTTGACTATAACTACCCCATAGTAACATCTCATCATTACATCATAAGTGCGTATTCATTTTTATGAGATTTCATTAAACGGGTTATTCATTTCATTTTACATTGTTTGTCACAGAGATATGTCTACAGATTCACATCCCATCATACTTTCATCTGACACTGACATGCCGGATGCTATGTCATCTACTGCTGTTCCATCACCAGTCCATCCAGCACCTGTTGCATTACCTACTATTCCAGCACCTCAGTCACCGTTAGTGACAGCTGTTCAGGATACCGAGGCCTTTTACGAGGACGAGGTAGCCCCTACTCCCCAGATTTCTCCAGTTGCACCATCCTCTGTGTTGCGTGCACCCACATCATCATTACCTCATGCTGCTCCTATTCATTTAGAACAGACTCTCCCTGTCTGTCGTCGTAGGACATTCAGGAATGCTCGAAAGAGTGTTCGCATTGTTACTTCCACTCCTACTATGCCCATTACTCCTACATCACCATTACCATCAGTTACACCTGCTATTACCCCTACACCTACTCTGCCCTCGCCGCTTGAGAAGCGTGCAAGGCTTACTACTTCACCATTACCTACTGAGGCTTCCGATCTTCCACCTACTCAGTACCATGTAGGTGAGAGCTCGCGTGCGGCTGCAGCGAGAGAGCCTACTACCGTGACCATAGATTCCCAGTTAGCTGACTTACAGGGACAGATTGATAGGTTGAAACTTCAGGTGGATGTGACCGTACTTGAGACTATGGAGGAGGAGGTAGAGGGTTTAGTGTTAGGACGAGTTGGTATTGATGTGTCTTATCATGGTTTAGAGGCACGTCAGGGGCAGAACCAGGAGCGGGTTGTTCAGTTGGGTCATCAGATGTCTATGGTTTGGGAGTGGTTTGTTTTGGTTTGGGATTGGTTAGTGAAGTCAGAGACTAGAGAGGCTGCTCTTCAGCTTAGAGTCGAGCATCTCGAGGAGATTGTTGTCATGTTTGATCGGGAGATCCGCCGTCTTAGGGGAGGACCTGGACCATTTGGAGCACCTG
>LBNU01022073.1:0-106861 GCA_014162995.1 Artemisia annua | reverse complement strand
ATATTAAGTTTTTTACTAATATCAAAGTTAAATTTTTTAATATCAACGTAACTTTTCTTAATAACGTAATAAAAAAAGCAGTGATATTAAGTTTTTTACTAATATCAAAGTAACTTTTTAAGTAAAATCGTTAATATCACCGTAGAACTCATAATATCCTTAATATCATGGTAGGACTCATAATTAAAAACAAAAAAAGTGCTCAGAAAAATCTGAAAAAAAAAATAAATAAAGAAGACAACAATAGTAAGGATCTCTTAAAAGGAAAAAAATTAAAAAAATCATTTGCATGGTCAATTAGTACCGTGATGATAGCGCGTGTGTGTGATTAAATCTAGATCAGATCTGGATGGACGGTCTAGATCTGTCCGTACGTCCGCACTAAAAACCGCACGTGATCCTTTGCCTATATATATATATATATATATATATATATATATATATATATATATATATATATATATATATATATATATATATATATATATATATATATATATATATATAAAGTTTTATATATAACGATATAACGATATATATACACTTAACGTTTAAGAAATTCTCTAAAACACAAGTTACATTTCGTCACCTACCAACCTCTGGATTATTCACGTCACTTCCATTATACTTCAACGTATATCATTACATTCTTCCATAATAATATATATATTTATAACTACGATATATATATAAACGATTAACCAAAACTTAAAACGTCGAATATGTTTTATCAATCACCAACCTTGTTTATCAACGACGATCTCATTATCATCTATCATTCCTTCGACGAACAATCACATGCTCACAAGTTATATTTATATATAACTTTGTTTTTGAACTTTAAGCATTTAAACGAACAAGAGTTTTCCGATCAGACAATTAATAACCAATACTCGCGAGTAAACCAGACTTAGACTATCGAACACTAAGACTTGCCATATATCATTTAGGTTGTGTGTTGAAGCCGTTTCCTTCCATCGTTTGAGTTACGATACTACTACCACTACCGTACCACCAAGGTGAGTTCATAGCCCACTCTTAACTTTTTAAACCCTTTTGTGGGGAGATACATGCTACAAACATGAACACAAGCTATTTAGTATGCTATGTCTGACGTTATTATTACTTAAGTAGCTTATTGCCAAAAGACCCTCTATCATGAACCGTAATCACTTGCGAGTGAACGTAAATAGTTGTGAATAGATCTATTTGGGACTGACAATCCCCGTTTGGGTCTGCTAGGATGAGCCACCCAAACGCACTTTATTTAAACATACTTATAGGTTACTGGCAAATACCTATCCTGAGGGCCCGAATACTTTACATCATTTTGATGCCTGTCAATCGTTGCGTGTCATGAGCTTAATGCAATAACAACTTGATTTTTAACTTGTTTAATTGTAATTCGATGCAATTAACGCTTATACTTTGTGTTCAACTACTAAACTTAAACCTATGAATATCACTCAACTTTTATTGACTTTTAGCATATTTATCTCAGGTAACTAAGCTGGAACTCAAGGCACAGAGTAGGGCACTAAACCCGGCACGGGTGTAAAATAAATGTTTTATCATTCACTTTTAAATAAACAAGCCTGGCATGTAATGCTAAACTATGAAACCTCTTTGTATTTTCCGAATACTTGATCTTTTGAATGATAAACGTAACTTTTAAAATGTCTCTTCTGAGTCGTTTTCTATGATTATGTCTATGATCCACTACGTAATACCTCATTAAGTCTTCCGCTGTTACTATTAAATTTTGGGGGTGTTACAGGTGTAAGCGACATTGTATGCCTGAAGGGAGCTTGTTGACATAGTGAAGTGAACTCTCGAGTTAGGTACTCGGGGAGTAGAGTATGGCGAAGAAGAGCTTCGTTACTGAACCACTATAAATCTTCGTGTTGTGGTTTGATATTTGTAACTCTCTATTATTGTCTTGCATTTATCTTTCATCGTTATTATTGTTTATTGTCTTGTGTCCATATATATTGTTCTCATATTATGATTGTTTTATCTCTTACAAACTCTGATCTAAAGTTTTGAAAGTATAAATTTAAAACGCTAAAACGTAAAGCCATTTAACCCCCCATCTAGTTTTTCACACGACGTTGTAAGGTTTTCTTTGCCGAGAAGGGAGCTTGTTAACATAGTGAAGTGAACTCTTGAGTTGGAAACTCGGGAGTGGAGTATGGCGAGAAAGAGAGTTTCGTTATTGAACCACTATAAATCCTCGCGTTGTGATTTGATCATTCTTTGTTATATTGCTATTACTTTCTTTACTTGCATAAATTGTTAATTGTCGTTTCATTTCACATATAAGTTTTGAAACTAAGATTTAAATGGTAAAACTATTCAACCCCCCTTCTACTTTTTCACAAAATGAATTAAGACTCAAATGAGAGGCCGATCAAGAGATGTACGCGATGACTAAAGCGAATGACACGACAACCATGAAGTTGGAAGAAATAAAGTTTCCCGCCACTAGCACCACGAGGTAATTGGATGAGGATGCCATAATCATTAACATGCAAAAAGAAGAAATCCGACATAAATCCTGAAATGTAGTCGTTTACGTAATTTTTTTTCTTCATAATTTTCTATTTTAGTTTCGTCCTTTTTTAATTCCGTATTATAGTTTGTAATTTTTATTTTTAATGAATAAAAAAGTAGTTGAATTTAAGAAATGAAAAAGAAAATAAAATGGTAAGTCTCAAAAGAAGGGTTTTGGCTTTGAGGGAGCGTGTTTTTGAATGTGTGTGTGAAAAATGATTTGAAATGAAAAAAACTGACATGACATCAAAAAAGGTTCGCCGTAACACCTGGTGCTCTTAGACTAAGTGTAATAAGCATTCACCACCGTCACCTTAGTGTCAACTCAACTTTCTTTCTCTACAACCAAATTTATCACAACTTAGTCTAATAAGACAACTAAGGGTCCGTTTGGTTTATAGACGAATTTAGAATTTGATTTTGGATTTGGTGTAGGTTTAAGAAAGAGAAAATATTTTTATTTAATAAATTTTATAATAAAATTATTATTAAAACTTATTTGAAAATATAAATTATTATTATAATATATTATATAAGTGGAAAACTCTCTCCACAAAATTAAGTTTAATAACCCTGTATCTATTCCATAATTTCACACATCGTTGGTCCATTCTTTGAAATTAACATCAGTAAGGCCTTTAATTAGCCCATTAGCTTAAACCGTATATTGTTGTCATACTCTCATTGGTGCAAAGTAGTTTTGGTTTTTACTGTTCACGTACGTCTCCCACAAATCGTCACCTAATGCAGTCTCTAATCTTTGGTTTGACTAATGGGAAATCTAATACATGTACTATGTAATCTCAGCCATACAAGTGTATACTTACCTCAACAAATATAGTACTAATAGAACCTTCATGATGTACCTTTACCATTACAAATAAGAAATTAACAAAAAATACAGTAACAAAAACCAAGGTGAAGAAGGTAGCAAGCAAAAGTGAAACCAAATCAAAACGCAAGTGAAAGTCTTTTACACTTCCAGATCATCAAACAAGGTTGCAGCTTCGTTGTACAGGTATTTGCTACCCATATTCGTACATGTATCATACATTGACGTATCAACTTTGAATGGCAAACATGCATATTAGTAATTATACATTAATGCTAACTCTTTTCTTTTTCTTTTTTGTTGTGCTCTTTCATGTTGACAAATAGTTTATCATTGCATATTTAGGAAAAANCTTAAGTACATCATCTGTTTCGAACTTCCATCTATAGAAAAACTTCCATCTATAGAATAGTTTGATTTCTTTATGACTTTATGCATTGATCACTTTATTATTTGTCATATTACTTTAGTCTCTTATGGATAATCAAACTAAGAAACATAAAATGGTGGACTATAATAGTAGTAGCATATTAAAAAGTGCAGTAAATAAGAATGAAACCAAACCTTTTGCAAATGAAACTATGTCAACATTAGTTGGCCGTGGGTGGTCATCAAATACTCTAGTTCCTCCATACATCATGTGTCACAGAACAAAATAAATTATCCCGCAGCAACGCGCGGGCAAAATGACTTTTTTATATATAAAAGAAAAAAACAGAAAGAGAGTAAAATATACCGGGACCCTCTACCTTTGAAAAACCCACATCTTTCTCATTTTATTAAATCCTCATATTTATAGTATAAGAATCCAAATCTGACCAAAAACTCAATCAAATAAAGATTTTGTATTTTTAAATCTAGAACCTACTAAAAAACCACAAAACGAATGCACCCTAACTTCACCACTCAAATATACCCAATTATCAATGTTTTGAAAACCGGTTTTCTCATTGACTCGGACAAGACACCAGGTCAAACCGGTTTTCACAACGTAAAGCAAAATTTTATATTAATAGTTATCCTATTAATAATTGGATATAAAAGTCTAAACAAGCCATATAAATGTTTCTTTCTTTGTATAATAATTTAGTTTTCATACTTTTCCATCAAGATCTCATTTGAAAACATATCCCATAATAACTCGATTGGTAATTAACTCTTTGAGTACATGACATTATTTCTCAGATATAATATGAACTTCTTTTGCATATTAATTCCATCTCGAATATGAAAATGCTATTAGTCTAGTTTATTTTTTTTACTCTTGATAAGGAAAATAATAAAACATGTTTAATTTTAAGGAAATAATGGACTTTATAATTCATCAATGGCATCTACAATAGGATTAAAAATTATTTTCGCTTCATGTTTTTCAAACAAAAGTGAAACCCTGCCGGTTTTAGTGATCCGGTTTAACCCGGGTTGAGTGAAACCCGACTGTTCAACCCGGGTTTCAAATCCTCATAAAACCGGATAGTAACGGCCCGGTAACATCACTTGCTCCTGGTTCAACCGGTATTCCTGGTTCAACCTGGTTTTAAAACATTGCCAATTATTCATAAATATACCTCACATAAATAAAATAACAATTTAATTTAAGCCCACAAACCTTTCCCCACTTTGTGCAGTGTCCTTCATTTTTTCCTTCAACCACGCGTGCTATTGGGTGAGTGTAGTGAGGCTGGACGCGTCTTGCATATGGCAGCTAGGACCAAGACCGAGAGTTGATGGCCTATTTAGGCTGGTCTAAAATGGGAAAATTTACAGCTGTATTAAAATCTGATAAAAGAGATAGACATAATAAAACGAAAGGATATTCGGTGGTGATCAAGTAAAAACAAAATAAAGGCAATAAAATAAAGAATGATATTCAATTAAAAAAATCAAATAGTTGTATTTAAAAGAAGAGGGAGAAGCTCTCACGTGGCCTTTTAATGGATGAAGTGAACGTGGGTCCCACTGATGACGACCTTCTGGTCGCCGTCGACGGCATTTCCTCCACCGTCACCGACACCGCCACTGCCACCGCAAGTACCGGCAACCAACAAGAGGTGGTCCTTTTTTTGGATTTTAATGTCATTGCATGCGTTTATTGATTGATTGAAATGCATCCAACTTATTTTTAATTTTGGATTTTATTTAGTTAATGCATGTTTTATTTTGTACGATAAAACCGTATTTAAAGTCACACATGTTTATAGGTTTTTATTTTTTATAGGAGTAATTCGGGTTAATTAATACAAATGAAAAAAAAAAAAAAAAAAAAAAAAAAAAAAAAAAAAAAACAAAAAAAAAAAAAAAAAAAAAAAAAAAAAAAAAAAAAAAAAAAAAAAAAAAAAAAAAAAAAAAAAAAAAAAAAAAAAAACACACGGAGTACTTGTGAACAAGTTTAATGTTTGTTGAAAATAATACATAATTAATGTACAGAATTTATAATGCAGTCTTGTAAATTTTGTCATCGAGAGGGGATGCCAGAATTCTGTTATTGTCAATGAGTAGTCAAGTCTTTATGTATATCCAAACTATGCTATTTCTTGTGTACTTCTTTGTTCATTAAAGTAGAATAATATTGTGCTATAGAAAAGGCTCAACCAATGTGCAATGATATGTGCACAAAAACATGTCAAAGATTGAACATTCAGTTTCATCAATTCATGGCTGTTCATACTAGTGGGGTCGGTTGAAGATGGATTCGATAGTTTAATGTAGCCAAGAGCTGGATCCAAACTTGGTCGCTCCTAGGATTGAAACTCTATTGGTCTCTAACTAAAGATGGTTGCGGTATGTGAACAGCAAGATTGCTTAAAGTAGGAATTTGTAGTGCAAAAAGGTTTCTTATGACCATCCTGACCGGCTTAATTGAAAGTGGATAATCTCGTTTACTGCTTTATTAAACTAGAAGGACCAAAGTTGTTAATAGTAAACTTAATAACCATAAGTTAGTTAAGTTAGTTAGAATCCTGTAAATGTGAAAAGGTGTGTCGAATGGACACAACCCTTCGTGAACAGACATGATGGTTCGAACACAACCATTCGTGTAGTATATATATATGTAAACGTGTAACATTACAAAGGTTAGAACGTATAATAAAGTTATTCAGTTTATAGTATTTGCAATTTCATATCGTATCTCAAACCGTTAGGGACCAACATTAATCAGGGTTATCTCCTTTGTTGTACTTGCTTAAATTTGCCAACCAAGCTACTCCTAAGACCATATCTGCTATGTGCAGACCAAATACAGATAAATATGTTATTACTAGGCAAGAAACAAGCTTCAACTAGAGTTCGTGACACTAGCATTTGGGTCTAGGGCCATCAGTAAGTCTGAGACTGAACTTTGCTGTTGGAATAACATGTAGGGAATCAGATAATACATTGGATTATATCTATGCACAATCAAAGACAGATGCTCTGAGTTAGTTGATATAGGTACACAAGCACAATGGAAGACTGTAATCGATTTTACATATAGGAAATATGGCATGATTAGCATGCATGCTCGAACTTGATGAGTGTCAGAAAACAATCGTATATAGGCACTTGTTCTCTTTAAATATCTACAATCTGAAGTATCTCAGATCTGCGTAACAAATAAAAAATGGAAGTCGAGTACAATGCCTAAAGTTATCCTTGTTCTGAACAAGAGCTTTGATCTTTTTTCCTTCTCTTCCATATGCTAAAGTTAGTTGAAGACATTACATCTGGAATTTTATTTTCCTTGCATGTTTCTTTCCTTGATTTTACTTGCATGTAAAGTTGTATGTTTTGATTTAGGGTAATAGTCCTCTATTGCTCGCTTACAAGTCACTAGGAGTTGTCTTTGGAGGGCTTGTTACTTCTCCGCTTTATGTCTATCCTTCAATGGCATTGAAGTCTCCAACAACAGATGATTACTTGGGTATCTACAGCATCATGTTCTGGACTCTTACTTTGATTGGAGTTGTCAAGTATGCATGCATAGCTCTGAAGGCTGATGATCAGGGTGAAGGTATGTCGTGTTCCTTTCCTATTTGTTCCACCGCAATAAAAGCTTTTCATTATTTTGTTTTCTTACACTGCATGATATTACTATTTTCATACCCTGCTTATGAGCTAGATTTGCCCATGCCTCGACAAATATAATTGTAGCCTCATTCCAGTATTGTTGAGCACTTCACTTTAGCTTAAGTGCTAATAAAAGAAGAAAACCCGGTCCATGTAGGCCCAAGTATATTGTAACGCAATGATGGTAATGATGAAATACTAAGTTTATTTAAATTTACTAATTTACGACGCTTAAAGCTTTCTCTACCTAGATGACAACTGATCTAATGGCTAACCAGAATATAAGGAAACTAGCTGATAATGTTTTTGTTTGTTGGACACTCTAAGCAATGCAAAATGTAAGAAGTTGGTAGTCATGAGCTCCAAAATACTCTTGAGATTTACAAAATGGCATTTGATATCGAATAGGTGTAATTGGAGTTCCCTGTTCGCAAACTTGCTTCCAATTCAAGTGTTCCACAACTTGAAATAGAAAGCACACTGCCGAGAATCTGATATACATTTACAGTATCATTGTAGAGCTACAGCCTGCATGAGGGCGCTTTCTGAAATCATGTTAATTTGTGATCTTTTCTTTTTTACTGTGTGTGTGGATACTCTGCAGTGGCGATCGCCCGATCTTAAATTGCTTCAAATGAATGTTCAAGAGGTTAAGTTATTGGTGCAAGAATTTTTGACTTGTGAATGATGTGCTTGCCAGGTGGTACATTTGCTCTATATTCATTACTGTGCAGACATTTGAACATTGGAGCTATTACTTCAGGAAATGTCAGTTCACAATCAAGCCTTTCACATAATAACATGCATCAAGGATTTAAAAAGCAAAGTAAGCTTGGAATGTTTATCGAGAGGAGTTTAATTGCCAGGAGGGTATTATTTTTCATAGCAATACTTGGCATGTGTATGTTGATTGGTGATGGCATACTTACCCCTGCCATCTCAGGTTTGTTTGCATATATCTCTACTCAGTTTGTATTAAACAAGTCATGTATCTTACTGTCTAAGCTGAAAGCAGGCAGTGGACACCTTCTAACAATAGACATTTGAAAAGGAAACAATACATATTTTCCTGTAGACTTTAGGGTGGCAAGCAAAATGTCGTTCTAGTTTCATCTTCTAATGACCTTTTGTTTTCTTTCACATATGTTATCAGTGTTGTCAGCAATGGATGGCATCAGGGGTCCTTTTCCAGACTTCAGCAAATGTAAGTTCAAAGGCACACAAACTACTTGAGCTCACTTGAAAGCAATAAATAGAATTATGTCTTATTTTTCTTGGATCTCTTCAATAAGTCGAGTTCGTAAGCGATTTTTATTTGTGCTCATTGTTCAAGAAGTAGCTCTTATCGTGATTAATGCACTGCGATGTTATGTACTCTGAAAGCGTTCTGTGGTTCAAGTTATCCATTGTGCTAATGTAATTTGAAAGCACATTGGGGTAGCTTTTTATTAAGCAGATTAGAAAACAATCCAATGTTTCAAGGTTCAAGATGTTTCAAGGAATAAATTTGAATAAAAGATATGAGATTACGTTAGAATGTTAAACATCCAATGTTTCTATAGTGATAGAGGTGGCAAAATTGGCGTGTTGGATAATGGGTCAAATGGGTATTTTTTTTTGGAACAAGTCGAAATGGATCAGATCTTGTTGGCTTGACTTTGACATTCTTTCCTTTGATGTCTTCTAACATTTTTTCTTTTCTTCACATAATTAGCATGTCAAATTACTACCAATATAATTCTCTTTTCTGTAAGAATTTATTTTCTAGAACAAAATGATTCAAGTGGTTTAATGCATTACAATACTCCACGGGCTGACTTACGACCTGTTTCACTGCATTTAATTAATTATTAATTTGACCCATTTGATTGGTTGAGATGAAACATAGCCCGAATTGACCCTTTCATAAGTAATTCCATGAGTTTGTCATGTTAACTCGATCTATAGATTTTTTTAACCTTACTGACTGATCAAATTAAAAAAGAATTGATGGTTTGACTTTTTGGTCAACTATATTTCTTGCATTTATAAAAACCTTATCTGGCTATTTGTGATTCTTGCCTGTCAATTTTTAGCTCTGGTGGAAGGCTTATCTGCACTGGTTCTTGTTGCTCTATTCTTGGTTCAAAAATATGGAACTGCACGAGTCAGCTTTCTCTTCTCCCCCATCATGGGCACTTGGACGTTGACTACTCCCATTATTGGCATTTACAACGTCATCCATCATTATCCCAGCATTTTTAAGGCAATATCACCACACTACATATTCACATTTTTTTCGAGGAATGGCCATCAGGGCTGGCTATTGCTTAATGGTATGGTCCTTTGCATAACAGGTGAGTTTAAGTTGTGGTTTCCGCACATTTTTCTTCATAAGTTTCTTTTTGAGAAAACTAATTTAAGCTGATGTATAATGAGCAGTTTACCTAATGTACATACTACTCTTACTTATTTATATATATATATATATTCCAATAAAACTTTATCCTTAGATAATTTGAATTCCTGCTTTCGCAAGTCATAAGATATACACTAGTAGTAGTGACTTGTGGTAATATAAAAAATGTTTAATCGCATAAAAAGGTAATCAGTTAACCACATGGGGTGACCCAGTGGTTTGGATTTGGTCTCCTAAGTGGTTAAAGTCCCTGGAGGTCCCCAGGTTCAAACCTTGGGGAGAAAATTAATCCCCATGTGGCCACAGAGGTTCACCTGCGATGACTCCGGGCTATCCTAAAGGGTAGTCGCCCTGGGATTAGTCGGCTCGCAATGTCGAGTCGGAACCCAGGTAAAAAAAAAAGGTAATCAGTTGTGGCAAAGTTTCTGTTTCAGGTATAATCAATTCTTTTGCCCCAAAAAGCAGCTTAATGTTTCAAAAAAGTTTAATATACACCCGGAAAAAGATCCCCAATATTTTTGATAAAACCCACAAACTTTAAGTATGTTTGATAAAACCCTCAAATTTTCAGAAACAACCATGTTGACTTTTTCATGGCGTATAATTGACTCTGTTGGGTGATATTTTACAGCTTATGTGCTTACAAGAATTTCATTTCCTTAAACGGAACTTTTTGGAAATGTAAGGTTTTTTAGGGCCAATTTAGCTGTTTACCTGAAAATCTGAAATTGAAATGCGACCAAGGTGGTTACCTTTTATATACACCTTGTCCATATAAAACCTGTAAAAGGAAGTATTTATTTTTTATTCTTACAATCAGGCTCTGAAGCGTTGTTTGCGGATCTTGGTCATTTTGACAGACGGTCCATTCAGGTATTCTGTTCTCTTTGGTTTTCATTGTATGGTTACAAAAAAGTGCTTTTAACACTCTTTAAGTCTTGACAGATTGCGTTTTTATCATTTATATACCCATCGTTGGTCCTTACATATGCGGGACAGACAGCTTACCTGATCCAGAACCCAAATCACCATGATGATGGGTTTTACAAGTTCATACCAACAAAGTTATATTGGCCTATGTTTGTTATAGCCTCGTCAGCAGCTATTGTTGCCAGTCAGTCTCTGATATCAGCCACCTTTTCTGTCATTAAACAATCTGTGGTATTGGATTATTTCCCTCGGATCAAGATCGTGCATACATCCTCCAGCAATGAGGGCCAAGTTTACTCCCCAGAAACAAATTACACCCTCATGGTTTTTTGTGTTGCTGTCATACTTATTTTTGGGGATGGAAAAGAAATTGGAAACGCCTTTGGTATGCCCCACCCCCTTTTGTCGTTGCAATTTGTATTTCGCAATATGTTTAAACATATCAATTCCTCGTGGTTCTTTTTAATAGGGGTTTGCGGTATTAAGATCTCTTCTATACACATCCAGAGTGAAACATTTGTTAATTTAGATAAGGTTATTGAAACTAATTTTTACACCCGGTCTTTTTTTAAGTGTTAGACTACAGGTTAAAACAATAAGAAACAAATTCAGCATGTGAATATTTTTTTAAACTTGGAAATTTGGGTAAAATTGGTAATTAACTCTTGTTCAATTTATAAAAAAAAAATCAATTTAAAATATCCTCACAGGTAGTCTTATTTTTGTTAACATTGTAATATATGAAAATCGACATTTTCAAAGGTACTGCCATGTCAGCATGCCGACCTGGTATATGGATTACCTTAAATCAGTTTTTTGGGGAGTTTTAGGATTTTGTGGATGAAAACAAGGTTGGTTATCTGAAATAGAAATTGCGACAGTGTTTTTTATTTCAGTGACAATTTGTTATCATATTTATTTTTGCTGCTACTATTTTATGATAGCACTGTACCAACCATGTAATGTCATTTGCAGGTGTTGTGATCATTCTAGTCATGCTCATTACCACTCTATTACTAACATTGGTTATGATTGTAATTTGGAGAATCCCCTCAGTTCTCGTTGCTCTCTTCTGTTTCATCTTCTTGACAATGGAAGGCGTTTACGCGAGCTCTGTTTTCACCAAAATCAAAGAAGGTGGATGGATTCCATTTGCCATCTCATTAATCCTTGCTTTCATTATGTTCGGTTGGTTCTACGGCAGGCAAAGAAAGATGGAATATGAGTTGGCCCACAAAATAGACATGGACAGGCTTAAACTTCTCCTTTCAGACCCGGGTGTTCAAAGGGTTCCCGGACTCTGCTTCTTTTACACCAACATTCAAGATGGGTTCACCCCTGTTTTGGGTCACTATATCAAGAACATGAGATCAATTCACAAAGTAACTGTGTTTACAACGCTGAGATACCTATTGGTTCCCAAAGTTGCACCCAATGAGCGGTTTGTTGTAAAACGATTGGGTCTCAAAGGTGTCTACGGGTGCTTGATCCAGTATGGGTATGCTGATTCGCTTAATCTTCAAGGAGACATTGTTTCTCACATTATTGCTAGCTTGCAGGATCATATAATGCAGTATTCCATTGAGAATCCAAGAGCAGTTCCTCTGGAAGAGCAAGAAATGATTGATCTAAATGAGGCACAGGATGCTGCTGTTGTTCATGTTCGTGGGAAGACGAGATTTCATATAAGTAAGAATTGTACGTGGTTCGATAGGTTCATGCTTGCATTTTACGAATTTATGCATAGTAATTGTAGGTCTGGGATTCCTACTTTGGGAGTGCCACTTCCGCAGCGTATAGAGGTCGGCATGTTTTATGAAGCCTGACCGAAAACTAGCGTCATATTGATGTCATATTTGGTAGTTTGTAGAAGCCAAAAACATATTTTCTTTGTAACAATGGAAATGTCAAGTTTTGGGATCTTAAAGTTTCGGAGTGGTGAAATCTGATGTTGAGACTTGCCATTTATTATTATTATTATTATTATTATTATTATTATTATTATTATTATTATTATATATATATATATATATATATATATATATATATATATATATATATATATATATATATATATATATATATATATATATATATATATATATATATATATGGAAGATCCAGTGAGAAGAAAACTTAAAATGAGAAGAATGAGAAATAACTATAACCACATATTTGAGATGCATCGACTTGAATTAGATGCATCTCTATTCATTTAGAGCATTCCACTTAGTTTCGAAAATGATTTTGAAGTGAAAACGATGCATAGTAGTACTAAACAACAAATTTGGCCGCAGAAGACGAAAAATACATAGGATTCGTCTAACTTGATGAAATGCATCTAATTATGTATATGCATCTAATTTTTAGCTAGAAAATATGTTATGGTGCATCTAAAAGATTAGGGATGCATCAAATTCAAGTCGACGCATCTCTAATGTGTATTTATAGGTATTTCTCATCCTTCTCATTTTAAGGTTCTTTCTCATTTGATCCTAAGTCTATATATAATATATATATATATATATATATATATATAATATATATATATATATATATATATTATATATATAATATTATATATATATAATATAATATATATATATAATATATATATATATTTTTTTTTTTTTTTTTTTTTTTTTTTTTTTATTTTTTATTTTTTTTTTTTTTGTTTACTTGCAAGCACGGATCAACTTTGGATTTGTGTCCATATAAGTTCGTCATGACTTTTCATAATAAAGCACCGGCCTATTTCCTGTTTCTATGTGTTGGTGTTCTATATGACATATGACTCGACTTGTCAAATATTATGAAGGTTTAGACCCCTCTTCCTCTCCCTGGTACCCTTCTTCCCTCCGTGCAATCGAATTCCCATAGGATATTACAAAAAGCTAGAAAGGCTTACACACGAAAGTTACTCATTTTAATCATACTACAATTTTTGTTATGCAACAGGCTTGGCTTGTGAATAAAAAATGTACAATACCATGCTTTAAGTTTCAAAGTAACTACGATTAACAGTCTCTAGAAAGGCTTACATACAGAAAGCTACTCATTTGGTACTTTCTACGAACACTATTAATGAAAAACAGGAAGATAGCTAAATGAGTGAAGGGTGTGTTAGATAATAAAGGCCCGCAAGCCCGTTGGGTTCCGCCCGTTTAGTTGCTCGGGTTAGTTTAGTTTATTTTCTATTTATCCTTTAATCTTCATTGTTTAGTGAATCTGATAATATAATTTTCGATATTCCCCTGATTTTTACAAGGCATTAAGTACAGTCCCTCACGCTTAGTAATCCTTCGGTCGTCGACTATTTGTTGAGGTTCTGAGGGATCCTGTTTACTGTGGATCTCGTTTTGTTTTCTGTTGCTTTGTTGTAAGTTCATCCATCTCTACACGGCTGTAGGAGATTTCACGTTGCATATTCGTTAACCGTTGGATTTTGATGATTTTCGGACTGTAGCTTCTAGACACACAGATCTACAATTTCACCGAAGGGATTTACGATATGATGTTCCTATGGGGAGTTATGGCTCGTCGAAGCTGCTGCTGATTTCTGGGTTTTGTCGAATTGCTGTTGGTTTAGCTTTTGTGAGGACGATTATTGGTTGTTGGTTCTGATTATTGGTTATTGAATCTGAATTCGATTTGCAAGTCTATTATTTTTAGTTTGAATTGAGATTTTTGAGTTTAGATCCCGCATGATATCTAGTTTGATTCGAGGAGTTATTTTATCAATTAAAAAGAATGGATTTATAGAATCCATACTGAGTGGAGCTATGTATTAATTTAGCCGATTGTTGGTAAATTGGGTTTGACACGGCTTGATCATCCGTTTATCGGTGTAATGGTTAATAGTTTTGTATTAGTATTGGTATCGATATCGGTATTGAATTGAAAATTGGTTTTGTGTGGTGATTGTGGTGCAATAGTCTTAACTAATCATTAATTCTTGAGTAGTTATGAGTTGCATCTCGGTATCAACATGTTTTGGTTCCGTATGGTTTCTCTTTGATTTCACCTAGTTCTGCATTTGGTTATATTCTATGGTTCTTCTTTGTATCAATGTGGCACGCTCTGTTGCTCTGCTTTGTTCATCTCCTTAATTATGTTGCTTTGATTCAGACTTGACTGTCGTCGCCTTGTTACAGTTTGGATTGCATCGAATTAAGACTCAGTCAACCACCGAGTTTGCACTCTCTGACACTTTTTTTTTCTTTCAATTTTTTGTTTATTGTGTTTGACAAACTCTCAATATCTATCGCTGCAAGTCCGTTGGGTTTGGCCCATTTAGTTGCTAGGCTTAGGCCATGTTTATTTTTTTCTGTATGTGGAGGTTTTGTGGGGTCCACGAATTTTATATTATTTGTTTTGCCAAATAGGGTCCACTAAACCTTTGTTGCGTCTGTGTACAAAAGGCACAAAAAATGGGAGTCCTCCACACAAGTAGTGGGGCCCATATGTCCCTTAGCTAACAATAAAAGTAAACAGCCCCTTAGTTTAGTTTATTTTCTATTTAGTTTGATAATATAATTTTCGGTATTCCCTTTCATTTCTATTGGGTGAAGTACACAGATAGAGAACTTAGGGAGTTCAGGGAAAAGATATTATACTTGGTGAATCGATTCTCAGGATATGTTCATCCTAGGCACCAAACTCATCACTCGAGTAATCCATACCAGAAGTATCAATTGTGCCTAAGTTCTCACGTGGAGCTATAAGACTTTCTCTTGCTATTTCTCCCACATTCACGTTATTTCTCACCGTATAAGGACCTTCCGATTTCACCGAAATGAGCCGTTGGCTCTCTGTTGGCGAGACGCTTGTATAAGATCAGCTAATTCTCAGAGATGGCTCCTTAGGTTGCTTCCCTAGTACATTTGAAGAAGTACTAGGACTGTGTCTTTCATCAGATATCTGAGTAAATCATGTAACTAAAGTCAGCCACAAGTTTCAATATATTTAATATGTCATTATTTAGCAGCCAAGTTTGAAGTGTGACTCGTTGTCGTGAAATTCTGTTAAATTTCTGGAATCTTTTATATAATAAAACAAAACCCCTAGTGGGGACTTTCGTATTTCGGAAAAAAGATTATTTCCTTATTAGCTAATATTTTAATTATTATTTTTTAATTTATAAATTTATAAATTCGTTTTGTTGATATACTACACAAATAGAAGATAAATACAAAAAATATAGATAAGATACAACTAACAATAGGATTAAACTTTTTAAATGATTATCTTTAATAATAAAAAACTATAATTAAAAATCATAAATCAAAGAAAACAAAGATTAAATTATGTATTTTTTAATAAATAAAAATATATCATTAAAAAAAATTAAAAACCCGCGCGTGCGCCGGCATTATAACTAGTACTAACAATAATATCTTTGCAATTTTTCAGGTGTATTTTTATTTAAATCTCATAACGGGCGGTTTAGTAAAATTAACTAAAAAACAAGCTTTGATAATGAAAACTGAAAAGAAAAAAAAAAAGAAAAAAAATGCAATTTACTGTTCTTTCCTTATACTAAATGCAGTGTACCTTCTTTTTACCATTTAGTGCTAACATATTAACGATTTTCGTCCATCAATGGTTACAATTTGCATATTTTTATAAAAAAATCAAATGTATACTCTAGAGTGGTGAGAAAGAAATTATATTGGTAAACAACTGTATATATGGTACACTGGTGAAACAAAACATTCAAAAATGAAAAACACATCTAGAAAGGAAAGAATGAACATACCATGCTTCCATAAAAGCTTAGTTGCATTGCGCGAGACGAAAAGTTGTTTCCGTGCTGATCAATCTCACTAGGATGTTCAAGTTGTTGCCTAGACTTGGTACGGCCCTCTGGCCAACTCATTAAACTACTACGCTCTCTTGTTGTGGAGCTTGGAGGGTTATCGCCACCATGTGATACTAATGAAGATGTCCTCCTATTATGGGCTCTACTGGCTACAAATCCAGCAATGTCAAACATTATCACCCTAGCCCTCGTTTCAACTAATCACCAGCAGCAAAAAACCGAAAACAATAATGAGATTAGCCTTTATGCTGTTTCAATAATTATAAATACAAAAAGTAGAAATAGCGCGTGTCAGTCAAATGTGTGAAACATTTCATATATCACATGCTAATTCAAAATACAAACCAAATTTGCTCATCTAGTTTGGTTGCATATATGGTTTAGGCATCATTCTGTAAATATCCTTTTTTTATATCACAAGTGTCCCTAATTTATCCTAACTTTGTCATAACATTCAAACATGTTTTCTGATTTATAACAGAAACAGAAGCCAGGATCCTGTACCTAATTATATTATCCACTACACACCTAAATTTATGTATGATAAATTTTGGGTAAATCAACAAGATAATCTTTCACAGATGTTACTCCTAAAGGCTAAATCCTAATGCATGATCAAGTTGAATAATTATAGAAACCAAACCACTGATTATTTGAAGGGAAATTCAAGAGAGATAATTATTTAAATTCACAAGTTTGCCTTGACTGCAATATTAACATACGAGATGGGGTAAAAATTTCTTAAAAGTTGATTTTTCATAGTCCGTGCATGTACATATGATATATGACAAATATGATAGTCTATGCAAGAAAGGTATAAAATCATATTAAAGTAGTATCTCAAAAGTAATGTTCCAGATGCATATGAATTTTGATTTACCTGCTATTTCTGAAACTCGGAAACTGCGGTCACTATACCAAGGGAGTAGTGCAGCTGGCGCAGTAATAAGTTCTAAAGTATCCTGGGTTTTGATGTATCCTTCTAATAATAGACCAATCATATTATGAGGTAAATCAAAACATTCTCCAGTTATTAATGTGCTCATAGTTGATCTTTCTGCCACAAGAGTCCTTAGCTCATGCATTGCCATTTTCTCAAAGATTTGAGGAAGCAACAGTTTTGAGAGTATGATTGAGCTTTCCTGTAATGACAATATGGAAATGTTATCATCTTTCTAAAAAAGATAATTAAAAAATGGTTAACCATGTTAAACAGGTCCTAAATATTAATATGGCCGAGAACACTTTGTCTTTCTTTAAAATATTTTAAAAAGGCGATGACACAAAATAATATAGGGATTGAAGTGTGTTTAGAAAGTTATTATGTGATTAAAAAAACAGACTATAGGGAATAGTGCTTGGACGCTTATAGTGTGTTGGAATAATGAGATAATCAGGTGTTTGAGTGTTTAGAAATTCCAGTATTGTAGAAACTAGAACATACATCGAATAAACAAGACGTCTTTGTTAAATAAAGATATACTTCTTCTGACATGGGGCTAAAAGTAGGTCGAAATAAGAGG
This sequence comes from Artemisia annua, assembly GCA_014162995.1. NCBI lineage: Eukaryota > Viridiplantae > Streptophyta > Magnoliopsida > Asterales > Asteraceae > Artemisia > Artemisia annua. The sequence goes on along the minus strand of LBNU01022073.1, from coordinate 88,757 downwards.
TGAAGACTAGCTAGGTTGAAATATGAATAATTAAGTAAACCCTTTAGTAACTAGTTTAATTATAACCGGAATAACTAGTAAGGACTGACCATCCGATAATTATATGATCAAATGATACGAAGGATAATTCCATTTAAACTTTCATTTTCACCTTACCTGCCACAGAAAATCTTCAACTGAGGCATGATCTGAACCAAGCACTAAATGTATCTTTTCAGCTTCAATAAAGAATCCACGTACCACAGAATCAGTAAAAATGTCACACATGTATGGCTTTCCAATCAGCACCTCATATAGGCCCAAAGTACTTCCGTGTGAAAATGTTGGATGCAAGGAGTGCTTGTTTCTTATTCTGTTGCTTGTCCACTTTAATTATTAAAAAAAAAAAAAAAAAAAAAAAAAAAAAAAAAAAAAAAAAAAAAAAAAAAAAAGGGTTAATCGATCATCATCACATATGAACTAAACAACAAGTAACAAGCAGGTTTCTCGCAGATTCAAACTATTACCTTTACCACCCCGTCAGAAATCACCCAAATGCCGTTTGGCTTTGATCCCTCCCTATAAAGGGCCATACCACACTGTTTCGTCGTCTCTTTGGTGGACCCCACTATTTGTTCACGGACTGATGATGGCAGGGCTCCCAACAAAGGATTGGCACTAACAAGATTATGCAGTTTTGGAATCTTAACTGAAGTTGGATTTCGTAGAAGTTTTTTCAAGTCAGTCTGCATAAAAAATACAGATAAAATACTATATTTGGACCCTTAAGCCACTGGAGGCTAATTAAGGAAATACTTGTGAATAACATACCTGGATAGAATCATGAAGATGAACCAATTCCTTCTCTACTATTGATCCAGACTTCTCAAGATCTTGAACATATTCATTTAGTCGACTGAGAACCGCATATGTCACTTGCCTTGTTTTCAGAACACGTAAAACCTAAAAAAACTTATCATTATAATATATTATTTCGCATAAGTATCAGAAACTTATATGCAAAGTCCATTATCTATCACAAGAATTAATTTGAAACTTGTACTTCACATCTTAATTCATCAGATACCATCTATGGGTTTAATTTACAATCTAGCATAATGTATATTTGTTATGTAGTAATTGTATGTAGTACCACAAATATGAAATATCTAATAGAAGTGATGAAAGTCTCTTTGGAGTGTAAGTAATATAGAATAGAAAAGAGTACGGGTTCACACTCTTTATTAAAGCAAAGTCTCAGTGTGAGTGAGAATATTCATCCTCGCTCTGGGAGTCTAGAAAGAATCCAAGCTTTATAAAGACAAAAAAGGTTGAGATCTATCATAGTGAACGGAGTCGAGGGAGTAAGAAACTTTTTGTGCAGAGTGAGATTCTATTTAATCTAACTCAGTTTCATGCTGGGGTATGTAAAAACTATAGCAGATATCCCTCGAATGAATAGATCTGCGCATGCATGGCCTGTTTGGACAGTCGTGACAGTTCAATCTTTCCCTTAAATGTGAGTTCGTAAAGTTAACTAACCTGTGGAAAAGTAATACGAACTTCTTCCAGGAACTTTTTTGCTTCTTTTCCTTCTCTTTCACTCTCATTAATTATTGCAAGGGCAATTTCACTATCACCTACAGTAAGAGGTACATGTATAATAATGTGACTACTTTTAATATAATGAATTGAAAAAATCATGTATGGATAACTAAGGAAAATTGGAAGGAGAAACATATTAACTTCCAACCTTGAAGATGACAAAGAGCGAGTATTACCAATGAAGTCATGTAATTGTTGTCGCGCAATCCTATGGGCACGAAGAAAGGCTGCAGATATGTAACATGCAGATTCTAACCTTTCCACTATGATGTAGGTCACAAGCTTTTGGGGAAATGTGCATGTTTGCAGAAACTTAAGATAACTAGGGAATTGAACATCTGATTTCAACCCATTCCAGTCACATAGTGGTTCAGCCGAGACCAAGTCAAGTGCTCCATCAATAGATTGTATCAAAATATTTGCTACATACTTGGTTATCCTACCTTCCTCCAGCATTAGCCAATAAGCAGCTTGCACACCTAACATTTAAAGTGACACAGGTCACGGGTCAAAATGGAGCTGGGTTAAAAAGGGTCAATTCTGAGTGCAAATTGAGAAGGGCCAGGAGGAATAGGGCATAAGCTCAAAAATAATTATAAGTAGATTACAGGTTGTTTATGTTCACAAGAAAAGAAAAAAATAAAAAATAAAAAATAAAAAATATAAAAAATAAAATAAAATTATCAATTGTTTGGAAAATCACTGAATAAAATGATTTATAATATCGTAGCTCCTGACAAGAGACTTTGGGTGACTTGGTACCTATTTGCTATTTGACATGTTGCCTATTAAGCTAATTTTATTTTGATTTGGCACATTTGAGATATAACATGACCTAAAACAGCCCAACCATATGTTAATAGGCTATTAAGCTAATTGCATTGAAAATTTGAAATGTATGAACCTATTGGAAAGCCTGTGGAAAGGAACATTGTAAAATAACGAATAGACAAAATTAAATACATGAGACAGCTTTTTACCATGTAAAAATCGTATGCGAATATCAAATAGATGCATGAGCTCAACATCGTTATCATTCTCTATTGCAGTATGAGGGTAGATACATTCTCCTTCTGCATCATGCAAACATGTGATATATTTCTTGACAGTAGGCCAATCAGCAGGTCCTAATTCCTCATCATCAACAAGATCACCAAATGCCTCCAGTGCTTTGCTCATCATTTCATACTTAGTGAAATCCAGTATACGCCCCTATCACAAAGATTAATTGCTATTTAAATAATTAAATACAGTAACATTTTGCAGTAGTGATGTGAAAATTACTGAGAACAGCCCCAGTACACGCATAAATTTTTATGCATACTAGTGTATAATTGTACCTTAGCTGCAGACAGCTTATCCATGTCTAGCATCCGCAATACAAACGGACTAGTTGATCCATTGACAATAAGTGTTAGAAACACAATTCCACTGGTAAAGAACACAAACTGCACAAGTGTGGAACCTATCAGATAAGCTCTAATGATATATAAATTCAATCTTTTATCAGTTCTCTTGTACAATGTCAAGATACAATATAGCCAAGTTAAGTACCAACGTTCCCGTTTCATGAGTAATGTATGCAGATGTATCACTTGATTGCTGAAATGAAGATGAAAGGAACTAGTTAGTAATCATCAGAGATGCTAGGATTAAGAGGCAAATGAAACATAATTAATAAATTAAAAAGAGCAAGAATATCCTTCTTTAAGCAGGGACCAGTATTGCAGAAAAGTCACTAAGGTGACTGGATTTACCATGTTCTAATAACTATTCTTATTTTCTAACACCACCAGTAATGTGTTGGATTGATATACTTCTGTTAGAGATATGATAAATACCAATTTCAGTTTATCTAATTTCCTTTATTCTAGCCTTTGTATTGTGAGAATTACACAAAATTATTTCGCAATGTTACAGCTTGAATAGAGAAAATATTCCTCCATTTTGGCTGTGGATCTCCTACTGAATCACAGTGTTTAAATTTCAAGCTCGATTACTGTGGCAAAACGATGGACATGGATTTTTTATGAAATTTCTAAAAGAGGGTACCTATTCAAGGCTTGGAAGTTACTTTTTTAATAAATCTTTTGTAAGAATCAAGGAGAACTTGCCTTAAGAGACAGTGAAAGAGACAATGCCACAGGACCTCTTAAACCAGACCACACAAGTACAATAGCTTCTTTCCAGTCCAAGCTGTAACCAAAATAATTCAGAAATGGATATAACAGTCCAACGACTATTGCTCTTGATAGTTGTAGCACAATATATAGGAGGATGAGGTAGCCCCAGACACTTTCTGCGTGGTATTATAAAAATTGGTCATGCCACTAGTGAACAAAATTGAATGCATATATACGAAAATGTTTAAACACATAAAAGAAAAAGATACACAAATAAAAAGCAATGATGATATACTTATTTCTTCAAGTACAACACGTTCTTCAAGACATTCAATTAATCTTTTATGTATATATGAATTGTGAAGGTTAGGTAATAATGAAAGTGGGTTTCGTTTTAGCTTCTACAGAAATATCTTATGCTACGTTATGATGAATTTCAGTCGCTATATACTCCGTGCACAAGAAAATGATTTAAACCCCGAACTCCTTCCAACATAGTTGCACTCGTTCTCCCATTTCATAAGCATGAGATGTTTCTGTAGACAAGCTTGCTTATTAGATTCAATGAATGGATCTTCATCTCCATTTTGTAAGCTCCAATAAGTGGCATCCAAATACTTATATAAGCATTAGATTTTCGTACAAGCCGGCCAAAAATAATCATATACAGGCCAAAACTACAATATCAATGAACATAAACATTTTTTAGCTATGTTGACATAAAAAAAGCATAAAACGAGAAGAAGTGTCTAAAGGTGGCCTTGTGGTAAGGTCTTAGGAGCCCACTAAGAGGCCCGAAGTTCAAAATGCCGTAAGCTGCAACTCCTTCGGACCACTTGCCCTAGCCTTAAAATCTATAATACTGGAAGGAAGGCTAGTGATTCACGAGATTCCACGGTCTTGCTGGGTGGTTTGTGGAGTTGGGAGTTTGCTTGCTAGGTCACCAAAGGTAGCTCAGCTTGGGTTTCCCTAGCATCTAAAAAACGGCATGGCCATATGCTGTTTATACTTCTTCACGTACATTCATACCTATTTTTACATGATTAAGGAGATTTACTTCTCCTTTTATTTCTGGTCCTTGTTGATGCCTACTAAGGGTTTTGGTATTTTATTGTAGTATACGAACAACCAGCATTTACATGTTTGTATCTAGTTAAAGCAGTCTACTTAAGATACATTTCATATCCAAATCTTACCAAAAATAAGCATATATAGGGTTCTTTTGTGCTGCTGCTTCTACTTTTAAATTTCACTGGTAATAATGGCATTCAAACCACTCAGTGATTTGTCGTCATGTATGTCTCCAAGCTGTGACAAATTCCATGGGACCGAATAATCTTTTACTCTAAAATCAAAATTTTAAACAAGAAAAAAAGAAGCAAAAGGACTGCCTAAAACACAAAGACTGATGAAGAAATCTGATTTTGTATTGGGAAAACTAGTAGCGAAACATCTACAAAGTGCAGACGATGTATATAAAAAAAGTCTCTAAATGTACGCATTATGTGGCATTAAAAAAGGTATGTGGTATGAAAAAGAAAACTGTAAAAAAAAAAGAAAAAAAAAAAAAAAAAAAAAAAAAAAAAAAAAAAAGAGGAAGAAGAGCCTGCCTTACCCTCTTGTTGAAGAATGTTGTTACCTCCAAGTATACCTTCAGATATGAGTACTCCACTGCAAAATAAAAGAAATATAACTAATAATTTTAGTGTTTCTCATACATATTGAGAAGAAATAATGGCATTTCTCCCTCATTAATATCTTCAAAAAATCGATATACATGAAGATTTCTTCTAAGAATGCATACCTTAAGATGAAGATAAGTGTATTAGCAATATATGACACCATTTCCCTGCATGCAGTTCAAAATGAGTAAGGTCTACTAGGGTATTACAAAGTAAGTCGTATTCTCATGCATACCAAAACATGACAATAAATGATACTAAACAACCAGATCACGGCTTTGTTCTTGGAGACCACATGAGAAATTCCCAGATGGTCACCCATCATGGTACTGCTCTTAGCTAAGCACGCTTAATAGCAGAAGTTCTCGTTGGATCCTACACTCAATACTCGTTCCAAAGCATGGTGAAAGTTATCTTATGAACCTAGGATCACCACAGTCCACCACTAATGTGAGATTCACCTAGGTTGTTACAAGATCCCAAGTGAGGAAGAGGTCAACAACTATATAGTTCTACCACTTTTGCTTTAAGCACTGTAAATAGAAACAGTTTACTAAGCACTGTAACTAGTCTTGTAACTATACTCCTTAGCAAGTGATTGATTTTAGAAACTGCTATATGGCTCAACTTTTCTCTATTTTAATAATTATAGGCTTAGGGCCAGTGTCTTTGAAATGTATTTTCTAGTCCATTCTTGTTTGCTGTAACTCTTTTCCAATTTAACAGTTAAGATGCTAAGATGACTGGACACAAGAGTTTGTTAACCTTCAATTGGTTTAATTTGATGCCCGACATCCATTATCCCTACTTTCAGTGAACTAATAAAATGTTAAATATTTTACACCCTATTATCTTTTGGAGTTCATTTTATTGTATTATAACATCTCAAAAAAAATAAAAAAAAAATAAAAAAAAAAATAAAAATAAAAATAAAAGTACCATAAATGATGCAAGCTTTGTTGTCCTTCACCATTGAAAGCCGTTCTAGCAACAAGAGCATAGAACCTGTTCAAATATTTGCTATTCCAAATTAGTTTAAATCCAACATTGATCGAACTGTGGAAGCAATTGAACTTACATTCCCAATGTCATAACTGTTAATACTCCAGAAATCTCAGCGCCTTCTTGAGACTATCATAAAGGAGAAACAAATTAGCTAAAGCTAAAACAAAATCAATCTAACGAACTAAAAGGTTTCTTCCAACGGCTATGTATTTCTGAAACAGTCAAACCAAGTTCACTAATTATTGTGTACCAACTATACTGAAATGCATGCGCTTCATATCAACAGTCAAGAATAAGTAAATATAATTTAGGAGCTGACATTAAAGAGATTACATTACTTCCATATATCTTTGGGATTCAATTCTTTCATAGATACTTCTTATACTTTGTGCTATTGGTTGAGCTGTTACAGTAGTACGAAATCACCTACTAATCTATCGCCTACGTACAATAGGTGATAGTAAAGGTGGCTATATTGGTAAGGGATCATAAATTTGATTACCATCACAAGTATAAACCATACAATTTTGATGAGGTGGAAAAACAATATTGACTAAGCAAATGATTAGCAGTTAGTTAGCAGATTAATAAGAACAACTTTGCAGAATAGCTAGATTAAGTATTTTAGCATTAAAAGAGAACCCAATACTCATACAGAAAATTGAATGTAGCTTTAAGAGTTTAAGAGGTAGGCTACCGTGAAGTAAGCAAGGTAGGTCACACAAAGAGTCATTGTAACTTCTATCATCGTATCGTTGAAAATAAACCCAAGCCATAGATAAGACACCAAACCAAATGCAATACCCACTCCTACACTGGGCCAAAGTAATGATTTTATCAAACCATCTATAAACGCTACAGTTCAAATTGAAGATAAACACTTACGCTCCAAGGGATACTGTTGCTAAATAGCTGATCACAGTCCTCCAGCTGAAGCTTGATCCAGTTATCATTCGAAAAAAAAGTGTATATACAACGATGGCCATCCTGCATATGAAGAATGCAGCTGATCAAGCATGTAACTAAACCGAAAAATGGAAGAAATTTAGAACAAATTATCATATCATATAACATATGATATTAAAAGGAAATTAAGAATCACTTGTCTTGTAACAGTGGCAAAAAGTTGATACCCATCATTCATTAATGATTCTCCTTCAACCAAAGTACTTAGTTTTTTGCTTGAACCAAGCTCTTTTAACAGAGCAACCACGGCAACAGGATCGGTAGCACTTAGAAGTCCTCCAAGAAGCAAAGATGTTTTCCAGCTCCAGTTATAAGGAAAAGTTACCTGCAGTCAAGTACTTCAGATACAAACGGATGAGGTTTTAACTGTTTAGGTTACCCGGGGAGGGCGAGTCTTTGACTCAATGTACGTGGCCGGAGTATCCCGTGACCATTGCCGACCCTTTCCGTGGCCACCCCCAAGATGTGTACCTGGCAAGGTTTGATCAAACCTAAGACCTTATGTGAGAAGATCAGGGTGCCTAACCACTAGGTCACATTTGTGGTGGTTGCAGTTAAGTATACCAAACATAAAAAGCCCAAAACGATATATGTAAGCTAACCTTCAAAGCTGTACCAACAATAAATGTGGATATTAGAACTCCAGGCCCAGCAAGAATTACCATTTGTGCCATACATTTCTGCAAATATATACTAGTATATATAAAGATTGAATCATGAAAAGTTGAAGCTTGAATGTCGTCAAGTAAACTCCAATTATGTTCAGAAATCAACCTTTATTTGGTGCACCTCCATTGATAATGAACTTTCAAAAAGAAGAGCAGGGAGAAAAACAGCTAATAGAAGATCAGGATCAATATTTGCCCCTGGATACGAACCATATAGCAGACATAAGGAATACTCCCAAGTCCAAGCATGGCTAGACTGTGCGTAATTTCTGGTTCAACTTAACAAAACAAGATAATTCAACTTACAGATTCGAATTCCATCACCAATCTTTCCTAACTGATGCCTTGTTCCATATTCTGTGATCGAACAAACATTTTCTTAATAAGCATAGAATAAATATAATATCCCAGCAAGGCTTCTAGTAGATACTAGCAAGAAACACATTATGAATTCCATGGTCAATAGATAATATATACTTTTTTACTTTTTGAGGAACCAGTAGGGTACCCGCGCTGCAGGCGGTGGTAGCAACTAGCAAGGATCAGTGGCCATAAGTAGCGATGAAGTATGATGTGATGTGTGCCGTTTTGCATTACACAAAAACTAATTAAAAACACCATATATGTAATAAAAGGCTTCATCAAAAATAAATTACTAGTTGTATATTTGAAGAACATGGATATAACAAGAATCTACAACTATGCATATTATTAGCATGTTAATGATCGTCTAGAACTTCATGATACATCAATTTTGATTTGAGACTAAAATTCCGCACCAAAAGTGAACTAAAAAACCTCATTGGGTTAAATTGGCTAATTAAAGCAGTATATGTAACTATGCACGCTGATGAGAGCATGTAATGTAAAAGTAAGCACTACATCAGTTTGTATGGTGATCTGACATGAACATACAAAAGTTCACTTTCTAAGCACAAAAAGCAGATATTCATTGTGTTTGCAGCCAACACACATGCAAATTCCGTGATGCACCGAAACGCCTGTTAGGCCCGCGTGCCCGTTTGGGAACGGGGTGGGAACGGGAACGCCCCCGAAACGCCTCCGAAACGTTTCCCCGACGTATCCTTATCCGTTTCTGGATTTCCAGGCCGTATCCCTAGCCGTTTTTAGATTTCCAAGAAGTTTCCAAGCCGTTTCTTTTGGGTTTTATGTTAGGAACCACGATTTATGTTAGGAACCACCTTGGATTTAAAGTTGAAAATAATGAAAAGAAAAAGATGCTTTCAGATTTGGCCGGACATTAATGTCGGAGTTGAAGTAGATGGTGCTTCAAAGAAGATGAAAAGAAACAGTAAAAAGTTGTACTTTATTAGGTGAAGACTTATTGTTGGTTCGCAAGAGGAGTTACTGTGTCCCTATGACCTTTGTTTCTTTATTTTAAATATTAGGGAGTATTTAATATATAGGTTTATTTAAAAGTTTACTCACTCTAATAAATGTACAGAGATAATCATAATGTTAACTAAAACATAGAATTGATTTGTACATGCTTAGTTACCACTGGACACACATTTCTTTTTTACTTTACGTAATTGTATCGGACATATATATTATTTTTGGAGTTTGCCGATCTCTCACTAGATGGAATTTGAAAATGATTTGATTATTGATAATTAATTACTTTTGGAAGATGTAGTATTTTTGGAGTTTACAATTTACATCAACATATAATCTATTTCGGATTTTCTTTAATATATTATTACTTTTTTTATATTTTTTATTGTCGTATCTACGCCGTTCCCGTATCTTGAATTTTTAATTTTTGCCGTTTCCCGTTCCCGTATCGTTCCCGTATCCCTATACCGTTCCCGTTTCGGTGCTACACTTATCTTGTGGAATTTTTGGGAATTTTTAAGAACCTTTTTTTATATATATAGGCAGGTGAGATACGTATATCCCTAAGATCTCAGTGAACTCCAATGTCTATGGGATGTTACACAAACTATATATCAACATGGCATTCATGAGCCCATCATGAACTGACACTAGCAAATTGGTCCAAATGTCTTTTAATTACTTGAGAGTGTTCTAAACATCTAACCAACAACACATAGGGTATGTTTGGCGCAATGGGCGGGCTAGGGCTTATATTATAAGCCGAAAGCTGAAGCTTATATTTTTATAAAGCGGTTTGGCAAATTAGTTGGAGCTGAAGCTTATTAATGTAAAATCGCATAGAAATACATCAAATTAAATTCACATATATTTTCAGCTTTTACGTGATAATCCATTATATTTTAAATAGTATTTAAGTAATTTGACTAGCTATAAGCCCCTATAAGCCCTTTTTATGGGATGGGCTTATGGCTTATTTTATAAGCCAACTTATTTTAAAAGCTCAAGCCCCTATCGCCTGTTGCCAAACATAGCCATAATTATTTTGTTAGACTGTTATTTATATTAATCGTAATAAAAAAAAAATAATAATTATGTAATCCCTACTAAACTAGCTATTAGGGGGCCGGGGTAACAGAGATGAAAAACAGAAAAAGAAAAGTTAGATAGAGAGATATATAAATACCTAGTGAACCCAAAGCAATACCAAGAATAAGAAGAGCAACAGTGTAAGGAACTCTAGTTCCTTTAAATAAATGCCTTGATACAATTCCTAAGACTAATGAGATCCCAAAAAACAAAACCGCATTTGTCGGATTATTATTATATCCACCTTCCTCCTCCGATGCTGCTATTATCACCATTTCCAACACCATACACTATTTAGTTTAATGACAGCATACAAGAAGAGTTTAATCTTATTACTTCTTATATGATTCAGTTTAGTTAATTGAATGAGAAGCCAGCAAATAGATAGTGTTACATAAGTACCACTACACGCCAATCATTTTTGTTTGTTTTCTCCTTCATCATTTTTGTTTGTTTTCTCCCTCACAAGTTTTTCAAATATCTTGTATCTGCTTATCAATACGAGTAATCTTTTTACCAATGTTTTAAAAACCGGTTCGAGCCGGCGGTTCAACCGGTTGAACCGGGAACCGGAGAGGTGATCGGTCCGTTGTAAACCGGGTTTGTGCTTAAACTTGAACCGAATTGAACCGCCGGGTTTTGGTTGACCCGGGTTGAACCGTCGAACCGGAAACCAGCCGGTTCAACCAATTTGAAAGGAACAGAAAGAAAATGATATAAGTGTAGACTACGTGATCGGACATGCTTGTTGTGTGATTGAAGTACGCACTTTTTAATTTTTTTTTTTTTTTTTTTTTTTTAACCTGGGTTCCGACTCGACATTGTGAGCCGACTAATCCCAGGACGACTACCATTTTTAAATCTTGTTAGACATTCACTGATTGCAGTTTCTTAAGTTGGCATAGATTACCATGATCCAGTGGTTATGGTTGAAAGTGGGAATCTGTGTGCAAATTCGTTTGTTTTGTGTGAGTGTTTATTTTGTTAAAACAATAATGAGAGCGTAGGAAAGAAGAAATATGTAAAATTGAAAAGATAGGTATTAAGGTGACACACAAATAAATGTAGCCAAGTAGTGATCTGAAACGACGACTTCTAACAAATAAACTACCTATTTGATAGCGTTATCATTGAAATGATTATCATTTTTAAGCTACAAGTAATTTACATAATTTTCCTTTTTGGATGTCAACAAACTATGGCTATGTTTGGCAAAATTAGCAGTGAGAAGTAGCAGTGAGCAGTAGTTGTGAGCTGTGAGCAGTAGCCATAGTTCACTGCTCACCGCTCACAGCTTCATAAAGAAGCATTTGAAAAATGAGCTTTTCTAAAAAATAGCAAAGCTCACAACTCTCATGCCAAACGAACACTAAAAATCAAAAAGCTAATTGCTCACCGCTCATCGCCCCAAAAAACTCTAAAAAGCTTTGCGCCAAACATAGCCTATGAATATTAGTTTGATGTTAGGCTTACCAATTTAATAATCAATCACTCTTATCTTGTAATACTGAAAGTGGATTATGGCTTTTTAATGTACAGTTACTTGTGTTTATTTTGGCATGAAAACGGTTTGACCTGGCGGTTCAATCGGTTGAACCGGTGACCCGGTGAACCGGTGGCTCAGCCGGGTCAATTAAAAACCCGGGTTTTAAAACATTGCTTTTTAAGGTATTTATTTATTTTTTATTATTCTCTTTTAACCGTAATTTTTTTCACGCCTATACCACATTATCTTAAAATATATCTCACAAATTTCTCCAGCGAAGCTAAACCCACAACCTCAAAATTGATAAGCAACTTACATACACTAGACCAAAAACCTTATGTTTTATCAATACTGAATAATCTATTACAACTTAATCTTTTATTAAATATTATTCTATTAGAGTTGTATAAGAGTTGTGACAGGTTTTCGTAATAATTTTTACATTTGGTTTTTTTGAAACTTGGATGATCTTTTTATTTGAGAAATTTACACAAACCACCGTTGCAGCTTTTTAAGCTCACCTTATCGACCGTGAAACTTGGATGCTCTTTTTATTCGTGTAATTTACACAAACCATCATTGCGACTTTTGAATCCCACCTTATCAACCTTTTTGAATAAAATGTTCAAGCTTGGTCCATGCTTATCTAATTGATTGACATGATTGGTTTAAAAAAAATTTGAATTTACCCCTCACTTTGGATTTAGTTGTTCCATCTTTGCAAGCGCGCTCATTCCAAAAAGTTATTAAAAAAAATGATGATTAGGTCAGTAACTAACTTAGTGCGTGTTTGTTAGGGGGTATTGCACTGGTGGCATCGAATGATATCCACAAGTTGTTGTTTGATAGTAATTTGAAAACCAAATAGTATTATACGGGCCCACAAAAATCAAACCGAGTTTTCAACATTCTTTATTCTTAGCCTGATGATGTTTGTCCCTTTTATTTTTTTAATACTTTATTCAAAAATAACTTTATAACTAAATTCAATAATAATTTATAAAATAAAAATATATTATATTTTCTCTTATCCAAATTCAAATCCTAATCCAAACCCACTTACAAACCAAACGCACCCTTACAAATTGATAACAAGATACAAGCTAAAAGATAAATATAGAACTCATATTTGCCATAGAACCAATGAACCAATCCTAGTCATTCATTTTTTTTTATCAAAATAAAAAAAATAAACTTTCAACCTTTTTTTTTTTAAAAAAATAAATATCTCGCAAACCGTTAATCGTTACGCGAAAAAAATCATACCATCGCGACGAGAATTAAATTATCTTTCTATAGATATGCATTGTTATATACTTTCGACGAACTTTTTTTTTCGACGATTTTTTTTTTCAAAATTTCCGCCCAGAAAAATCACATGTGATTTATAAAAATCACATGTGATTCGTTAAAATCAAATCATATGTGATTTTTACAAATCACATGTGATTTGTAAAAATCACATATGATTCGTAAGATTCATATGTGATTTGTAAAAATCAAATCATATGTGATTTTTACGAATCACATGTGATTTTTCTAGGCGGAAATTTGAAAAAAAAAAAGTTCGCCGAAAAAAAAGAAGTTCATTGAAAGTATATAAAATTGCATATCTATAGAAAGATAATTTAATTCTCGTCGCGATGATGTATTTTTTGTAGCTTGAAGATTTACCGTTTGCAAGATATGTTGTTTTAAAAAAGAAAAAAAAAAAGTGAAAAATGGTTTTTTATTAATTTAGATAAAAAAAAAATGAATGACTATGATTGGTTCATTGGTTTTGTGGCAAATATGAGTTATATATTGATCTTACCTCTACAAATTTGTTAAAAGAGAAACAAATATATCGTCAATGTCTAATAACAAGCGTAATTATGTAGCACTTATATTTATATTTAGACAAAAATACACCGTTGGTCCCTAAACTTGACCAAAAACATCACCAGGCACCCTAAGTTTGGATTTTCGTCGCCATGCGTCCAAACTTCATGATTTTGAGGCCGATTGCGTCCCTCGGCCCGTAATCGTTACTTCCTTCCCTCGTTACTTCCTCGTCCCGTTATAGTTCCATCCAATCCCGTTACCCGTTTAGTTGGAGGGTATAATCGTATTTTTACCAAGTCGCATTTTTCTCTCTCCCCCTTACTACCCAGCAGACGTCCAATCCATTTTCCCGCCATAATGTCTAATATAAGTATAATATGTAGTCATTGGTCATCCCCAAACTTGTTGTGGAAGCCTACCAAAAAACCCTAATGTAATGTCAAACATGAAATCTAAAATTTTAAGTGAGAAATCAACAACTACCAACCTCGGACTGACTCTATTCTGACTTTGAGACAGAGCGAAATGTTGCAATCAGGCGATATGGTAAGGGGTTTTTGATGATAATCTTTTTTCAATTAATGACATGTTATTTAGATTGTTTAAGTAATTTACCTTATAGTTAAGATAACCCTAACATTGTTTTTGGTATTTGTTTCAATAGCTGATCGTGTTGGTTCCTTTAGCATGAGGTTTCACCACAATGGCACTTTCAGAAATTGGCCTAAGAGAATCTATGAAGGAGGTAAGGAATGCCAGGTTGATTTTATTGACATAAATGAGGTTACTGTAGATGAGTTGGACGCTCTTATGGCCCAAATTGGTTATAGTGAAGGTCAGACCAATAACTATTATTACTTTGTTAAGCCTGGTAGTACACTAGATGATGGTCTTTATAGCTTTCGTGAGCCTGAGAATCTTGAGTTACTGAAAGCCATTGTCAAGGAACATAAACTGATTGATGTTTTTGTTGAAATAGGCAATACTAGATTAGAGTTGTCCGAAATGACCCCACAGTCTATTAAGACTGTATTTTTGGAGATGGATGAACCGGCCAGGAGAGTAGCTAGTGCGGCTATCCAATCGTGTTGTAGACGATTGCTATTAGATGACGTAGATAATGAACCCGCACTTCAGCCTTTTTTGCAACTAACACAAGTACTCATGGACGTCGCTTCTATTGGGCAATCTAGTCGGTTGCCTCAAATAGATCCTGTTTTTTCATCACTCGACATGTCTTCCTTTGGCACCCAACCTGTTGATAACGGTGAGGGTGCATTACTAGTTATGGATAATGAAAATAGTGTTCAGGACCATGAGGATTTTGAGGTTAACCTGTTTCGAGTGACTAAGGCTAAGCCGTTGGAGAAAGTAGTAAGACCATTAGTTGATGGTAATAACAGCTTTAAGGAACCTGACTTGGAGGTCAATCTATTCCAAGTCAATCAGGATAACCAGTTAGAGAATGTAGCAGGAGGAGCACCTATTGATGAGAATAACATGGAAGAGGAGGAGGATGTTGAAATAACTCTGTTCCAACAGAGTGACCCTAGTCACTTAAGCAATTTAGGTGATGAGAATAACATGGAAGAGGAGGATGATGTTGAAATAACTCTGGTTCAACCGACTGATCCTAGTAACTTAAGTAATGTAGGTGAAGAGATAATGCAGTCAAATGAAAACAATAATTCTGAGGAGAATGATGTTCAGCTTGCTGTGGTACAAGACAGTCAAAGTCCTGAGTTAGGCAACATAGTTACACCTACTAATAAAAGTCATGATCTCAATTTGGAAATTCAGTTACCTGTGATGGATGATGATTCATTTTACACTGCTTATGCTTCTGAGTCAGACATAGGTGACGCTGGGGTGGTGCCAATGGTAAGGCTTGACTCTGTTGATAATGGTGTTGTTAAAACATTCTTTTAGAATGGTCAACCCTTTGACAGTGCAAAACAAGTAAAAGAGAAAGTAAGAGAGCACTCCATTGAAACAAGAAGGGAGTTGCTTTTTCTTAAGAATGACAAAAAAAAAAGAATAAGAGTCAGATGTGTGGGTTGTGTGCCCATACCAAGCCCATTAGGTTCTGATGGACCGGGTATAGGCCCAGTTAGAGGTCCATTAACCAGAAAGGGGTTAGAAGCATTGATTGCAGGCAAAAATGAACCCTCCCAAATACTCTGCCCATGGTTATTGCTTGTCGGCAGGAATGGTGAAACAGAATCTTGGTCAGTGAGAAAACATAACGATCAACATACATGTTTGAAATCAAGGGCCCTCAAACATTTTGACCTAACATTTTGACCTTAACTTTATCTCAAAGCAAATAAAAGAAAAGATTAAGACCAATCCACGGATCCCTGTGAAGTCTGTTCATAATCAGCTTACCAACCAATTTGAGCTTGAAGTATCGATGCAGAAGGTTTTAAGGGCCAAGAAAATTGCAGTCACAGGGATTAGGGGGAATTCAAGCTACAATTCACCATGTTGAGAGACTATGTTCAAGAGTTGCAGAAGAGGAACCCTAATACAACAGTTGTGATTCATGTGGAACGGCCTGCAGATGATAATCTTCCAACAAGAGAATTCAAGAGACTGTATGTTTGTTTAGGTGCTTTGAAGGAAGGATTTAAAGCCTATCAGAGACAGTTGTTGGGGATAAATGCTTATCTAATTGATGGTAAGGGTCATCTTCTAGTAGCTGTGGGAATTGATAGCAACAATGGTATATACCCATTAGCTTATGCTTTTGCTGAATCAGAAAACACAATAGCATGGACTTGGTTTCTTCATTGTTTATCTGATGATCTTGATCTTGATGCAAATTCAATCTTCACTTTTGTTACTGAAATGCAAAAGGTATTCCCTTAAACTTGTAATGATTCCAATTTGCTCTGTTTTTAAAAAGAGACTAAATAGATCTGTTTTTTTTGCAGGATGTTATATCAGCTTTAAGAGAAGTTTTTTCAAATGCGGAGCACAGATATTGTCTTAAAAGCATACATGAGAAAATGAAAGTTCATTGGACCGGAAGGGCCTTCAAAGACCATCTGTGGAGATGTGCAACAGCTGCAACTGTTGTACAATTTGAGAAATCAATGGATGCTTTAAAGATATTTAGTCAAGCTGCCCATCTTGGTTAAGTAAGATACCACCAATCTATTGGTCAAGGTCACATTTCTCATGTAAGTAATCTGTCTGTCACTTAACTTGTATATGTTAAGGTACTATGAAATGTATAAGTAAAATATCTTTATTTGTCTTGTTTTAGGGCGACCTCATTCTGATGTGTTACTTAATAACATGTGTCAAGTGTTTCATGAGAAGATAAGTGAGGGTATAAACAAACCAATAATTACAGCATTAGAATACATCAGGGAATACTGTATGAAGAGGATAATGCATGTTGTGACGGTCATTAATAAGAGTAACGGCCCACTAACACCCACTGCACAACACATGTTAGAAGGTATAAAGAAAGAGGCTGTTAGGTATAAAGTTTTATGGAATGGGGGAGATAAATTTCTGGTAACTGGACCATGGGGTGACCAATGTGTAGTTAATGTTGTAGAGAAGTCTTGTACTTGCAATAGATGGGAGATTACAGGTTTACCATGTAAACATGTTGTTGCTACCAATTGGAATATGGCTTTGAATAGACAACAAGTAGGGGCATTTGAAACATGGGCTCATCCTTGTTACTATCTCAACACTTGGGAAGCAACCTACAGACACAATGTGTCCCCAATAACTAGCAATGAGAATTGGGGAAATCGTCTGTGTCAACAACTATTGTTCCACCAAATACTCAAGCAAATGCAGCTAAATCAACTAGTAAAAAAGAGTAAGGTTAGCTCCACTGAAGAGATTGTCAAGAATGATAAACTGTCTAAGGCTTGGAAGAGTGTAAGGTGTGGTGTTTGTGGCATTGCTGGACACAACCGAAAAACATGTCTTGGCTATGGTGGAACCCAATCTAGTCAAAATGGCCCTAAAAGACAAAAATGTTCAAGTGGTAAGGGAAAAGGCAAACAAGTGCCTCAAAAGGTTGCAGCAGATGTACTTTGCTAGTTGCGAAAACAAGCTAATACAATAAATCTAAAAATGCACTTACTTCATCAGGACAACCATAGAATCGACGCCTTGGGTTGGCCGATGTCCACGAAGTGCGAGTAATAGCTTGCTTACCACACCAGCAGCGTACCATGTTGAAGGAAGTAAAGTTTTGGAGGAAAGCTTAGGGATGATGCGTGACAATACAATTGTGACCCCAAGTAATATAGGGAACTTGGACACTGTACAACGGCTGGAAACTAGAACGCTACAGTGAATGACGATTTTGCCCTTTCAAAAATCACGTGGAAGTCACGATTACGGGCCGAGGGACGCAATCGGCCTCAAAATCATGAATTTTGGATGCATGGCGACGAAAATCCAAACTTAGAGTGCCTGGTGATGTTTTTGGGAAAGTTTAGGGCCCAACGATGTATTTTTGTCTTATATTTATTAAAATAAATATATTTTACGGCCCGTATATTACACGTGTCTTAAACTAGTAAATATATTATACAAGTCTATATAGATAGGTATACATGCCAAAAGCTACCGTACTTTCTATGAACACCAATAATGAGAAACAAGAAGATAGCTATATGAGCTAAGTGTGAAGTATATAGATAGAGAGCTTAGGGAGCTCGGGGGAAAGATAGTGTACTTGGCGAATCGATTCTAACAATATGTTCATCCTCACTGCCAGACTCATCGCTCGAGTAATCCATTTCACGAGTATCATTTGGGTCTGGGTTTTCACGTGGAGCTATTAGATTTTCACTTGCTATTTCTCCCACATTCACGTTTTTTCTCACTGTCGTAGAACCTTCTGATTTCACCGAAATGAGCCGCCGGCTCTCGGTTGGTGGTGGGACCCTTGAGTAAGACCTGCTGTGAGATGGCTTCTTTGGTGGCTTCCCTTGTCCATTCGGAGAAGCACGAGGACTGTGTCCTTCGTTAGATATCTGATTAATCAAATAACTGAAGTTAGCCATGGGTGGCCAGAAATACACTCAACAGTAGTTACAAGAGGCTATGTCATTCAAATAGCATCCAAGTTTCAAAATGTTCCATTTAAGCCACCCTAAACCTTTTAGTCATTGCTGTGAAATTTTGTTAAATTTTAGTCACATCCTTGTATTATTTCAGGGGTATTTTCTGCAAATCTTATAATGTTCGCAATATAACCCCTTAACTTCTTAGGGGTATTGGGCCCCAACTTTTATTGGGGAAACTTGTTAGTTATATATTTAAAACATTTTAAGATGTGTAAAGAAAATAATGAACATACCATGCTTCCATACATGCTTAGTTGCATTGCTCGAGCAGAAAAGTTGTTCCCGTGCTGATCAATCTCACTAGGATGTTCAAGATGCTGCCTAGACTTGGTATGGCGCTGTGGCCAACTCATTAGGCCACTATGCTCTCTTGATGGGGGCGTTCTTGGAGGGTTATCGCCACCATGTGATATTAATGAAGATGCTCTCCTTTGAAGGGTTCTACTGGTCTCAAATCCCGCAATGTCAAACATTATCACCCTTGCTCTTGTCTCAACTATGTAGGACGATGCATGATGAGAGAAGCTTGCAACTTGTCACCGACATGAAACAAGAAAAAAGAGATTAGTCTCAATGTTGTTTCAATATTTCACCAATACCCAAAACCAACCAAATTTGCCCATTCAGTTTGGTTACACGATTCAGGCATACATCCCTATACATATCCATTTGCTGATCTTTTTCATTTTAAAATAATATTGTGTTATCTTAATTCATCAAATCTCTCTTAAACACAAACAAAAATCAGAATCGTGTATCCATTTATATATCTACTAAATTAAAATATATGCATGCTTTGTTCGGAGTGAATCAACAAAAAAAACAAAAAAAAAANAAAAAAAACTAATGCCTGTTACTCTTAATCCATAATCAAGTTAAAAAAATATGGAGAAAAACGACCAAATATTTAAAGTAAAATTAAAGAGTGGATATTTAAATACACAAGTTTTGCCCGAACTACAAATTTGACTAGTGAGATGGTGTAAAACTTCCTTATAGTTTGATTTATATAGCCTGTGTACATATTAAATACAGTGACATCTTTTTTATAAGAAGCTGATAAATTTTCTTACAGAGACGAGATAGAATAATCTATAACCATTAAATGTAAAAAAACTAATTATCTATTATGTTCAATATTCTACTATGCAACCAATTTAACGGTCAAATGTATACTGGAATATGGAAAGAGGATTTATATTGTTAGAGTGAAAATACTGCATGTAGCAATCCCGATGAACTTAAAACAGCATAAATTATACTTTAAGGTCATGAATATGCTAGATATTCATTCTTTTTATAGCTTTAAGGTCATGAATATGCTAGATATCATTTTTTTTCACTACACTTCAATTTAAGCTTGCAGGTACAGAAAATTGAGTGAAAGGAAGCGTTGCTTCGTCTTGACAAGACTACTAAAACACGGCAGTCTTTTGACCCCAAATGTGGTTCCAAACAAGAAACCAACTAGGATTTCCCGGTAAAATCTGGGGTGTTCAAAATTGTCACACTGTAATGATTATGAATATGGCAATTTCAAACCTAACTTTTATGAGAAACTGTATCATGGCTGGATGCATCATAACCTATGCAAGTATGATCAAAAGAACATAGTAAACTAATATCCCAAAAGTAAATGTTTAAGATGCAAATGGATTTTCAATTACCTGCTATTTCTGACACTCGGAAACTTCGGTCACCATATGAAGGGAATAGTGCAGCTGGTGCCGTAATAAGTTCTAAAGTACCCTGGGTTTTGATGAATCCTTCCAATAATAGACCAATCATATGTTGAGGTATTTCAAAGCATTCTCCAGTTATGTACGTGCTCATAGTGGATCTTTCTGCTACAAGAGTCCTTAAGTCATGCATTGTCATTTTCTCAAAGATTTGAGGAAGCAGAAGTTTTGAGAGTATAATTGAGCTTTCCTGTGACAATAATATTTAAATGTTAACTTCATCCTTTAAAACATAATAAAACAAAGGATAATCATGACAAACAGGTCAACAGGAAAAAATAGTGAAAATCAAGTACATTATATCTAAAAGATGCCGAGGCACTTCACTATTTGCTTTTAATATAATAAAACAAATGTTGGCAATGATAAAAAAGGTCAATAGGGAGAGCAGAGTGAAACTCATTTATCCTACATCTGTAATCCGACATATTCGTAGAGGGTAAGGCTGAAGACACATGATAATATAAAGTTGACGTGTTTTAAAAGTGATTATGTCACTTTAAATTGAAGCTGTTTGGGTGTTTGGAAAATTCCGATATTGTAGAAACTAAAACATACATTTACCAAAAGAGACATTCTTGTGAAAAGAAGATATACCTCTTATGACATGGGGTTAAAAGTAGGTTGAACTAAGGGGTTAAGACTAGGTTTAAAGAAGGTGTAATTAGGTAAACCCTTTGATAATTAGTTTCATTGTAGCTGATATAGTTAGTATCAAACTGATTATTTGCTCACTATATGATCAAATGATCTGAAGAAGAATTCCATCTAACTTTCGTTTCATCTTACCTGCCACAGAAAATCTTCAACTGCATGATCTGTTCCAAGCACTGACAATATCCTTTCAGCTTCAATAAAGAAACCAAGTACCACAGAATCGGTAACAATGTCACATATGTAAGGCTTTCCAAGCAGCACCTCATATAGGCCCAAAGTACTTCCGTGTGCAAATGTTGGATGCAAGGAGTGCTTGTTTCTTATTTTCTTGCTTGCCCACTTTTAGAAAAATACAAATATAAATTTTTTTAATTGAGCTTCATCATATATGAATTAAACAACAAGTAAGAAGCGGTTTCTCACAGATTTAGTTTATTACCTTCACCACACCATTAGAAATCAACCAAATGCCGTTTGGTTTGGATCCCTCCCTATAAAGGGCCACGCCACGCTGTTTCATTGTCTCTTTGGTGGACCCCACTATTTGTTCACGTACTGCTGATGGAAGGGCTCCCAACAAAGGATTGGCACTAACAAGATCATGTGGTTTTGGAATCTTAACTAAAGGAGGATTTCGTAGAAGTTTCTTTAAGTCGGTCTGCATTGTAATTAAAAAATAAATACTTCACCTAAATACTAAATGACGGATATACTTGTGAAGGAATACCTGAACAGCATCATGAAGATGAACCAACTCCTTTTCCTCTAATAATCCAGACTTTTCAAGATCTTGAACATATTCAATTAGATGATTGAGCACGGAATATGTCACTTGCCTTGTTTTCAAGACACGTAAAACCTAAAAGAGTTTATCATTATTTATCAATTTGAATAAATATCAGACGCATCTATGTAAGTCGAATTATTTTATAAAAAGAAGTAATGTGAAACTCGTACTTGATATCTTAATTCTTAATATACCATCTAGGGGTCTAATTAAAAATCTAATGTGTGCATACAATAGTACCACATATATCTGATGGAAGCCATGAATCTCTATTTCAGAGTACATAATAATAGAGTAGAACAGAGGATGGGCTCAATTTTTAGCGGTATGTCATATTTGTTTAGTTTCTGGCTTAGTATAAGCTTTAGTGTGTCATTCATGTGGTACAAATATCTATGTAAATCGCGTTTCATATTTATAAAAGTTTGCCTGCGTATAACCCTTTTACCCAAACAAAAAGTATTGTGCATGTTATCTATCTTAGATTATTGAAAATAATTAACTAGGAAAAACTTCCATAAGAGAACCATTTCTGGGAGTTGGATGATGTACTGGAACACTTGTATATTCCATAATCTATCTTGGATTTTGTTAAATCTTTATTGCACGTGCAACTCCTCAAGTTTGGGTTGTCATAATGAGAGTTCGTAAATTTAACTTACCTGTGGAAAAGTAATGCGGACATCTTCCAGGAACTTTTTTGCTTCTTCACCTTCTATTTCACTCTCATTAATTATTGCCAAAGCTATTTCACTATCACCTACAGTCAGCGTTACAGGTAAAAGTAAACTTTTTTAATATTCTGAATTAAGAAAGTCTAATTTTCATGACTTAAGTTGTTTAGAAGGAAATACATATCAATCCTATGTGATTATTACCTATGAAGTCATGTAACTGCTGTCGTGCAATCCTATGTGCACGGAGAAAAGCAGCAGATATGTAACAAGCAGATTCCAACCTTTCAACAGTGAAGTATGTTACAAGCTTTCGGGGAAACGTGCTTGTTTGCAGAAACTTATAATAATTAGGGAAATGAACATTAGGTTTCAACCCATTCCAATCACATAGTGGTTCAGACGAGACCAAATCAAGTGCTTCATCAACAGATTGCATCAGAATATTTGCTGTATACTGGGTTATTCTACCTTCTTCCAGCATTACCCAATAAGCAGCTTGCACACCTGACATGAAAAAATAACATCTTTTAGCAAGAAGGCATAAGATCGGCAGGCCGGGGGTGGGGGTGTCAACTTGAAACGGGTGGGTGGGTGAAATGAACACTTTTTTTCCTTTTCAATATGTTTACAAAAATAATATCTTTAATTTTAATAAGTATTCTTTGAACAAAATGATTTAGGATTTCGTAGCCACTGAAAAATAGACTTTAGGCCACTTGCAACCGGATAGCCCCATTTGACATGTTTGGTATAAAACATAACCCATCACTACCCTTTTGTAAGTAGTTGGTTGTTATTGCTATCTCCATTAATATATGAAATTTTGCATTGAGATAATTTATGAGAAAATTGTTTACCATTTAGAAATCGTATACGAATATCAGATAGATGCATGTGTTCAACATCGTTATCATTCTCTATTGCAGTATGTGGGTGGATACGTTCTCCTTCTGCATCATGCAAACATGTGATATATTTCTTGACAGTAGGCCAATCAGCAGGTCCTAATTCCTCATCATCAACAAGATCACTAAATGCCTCCAGTGCTTTGCTCGTCATTTCATACTTTGTGAAATCCAGTATACGCCTCTACCGCAAAGAATGATAGATGCTTAAATACATGAACAATATTTTGTAATATTGATTCTAAAACTACAGAAAAAGACCCCAGTACAATACATAATTTTTTTTGCATATATAGTTTATAATTGTACCTTAGCTGCAGACAGCTTATCCATGTCTAGCATCCGCAAAACAAACTGAGTGGTTGATCCATTTACAATAAGTGTTAGAAACACAATTCCACCGGTAAAGAACACAAACTGCACAGGTTTGGAAACAATCAGATTAGATATGATGATAGTTAGATCTGATACAATAGATGTTTCAGTCATGTTATTGCAATTAAATATAGCCAAAGATAAGTACCAGCGTTCCTGTTTCATGATTAATGGATGGTGATGAATCACTAGATTGCTGAAACATAAACGAAACTAGTAAGTAAAAACTGCATCAGGGATGTTAAAACTATTATTATAAGAAAAAAAGAAGTGAATGAAAATTAACAAGTATATTAAGGCTTGTAAATACATTTTTAAATGAATACTTCTATAAGAATTAAGGATAACTTGCCTTAACTGACAGAGAAAGAGATAATGCCACAGCACCTCTTAAACCAGACCACACAAGAACAATAGCCTCCTTCCAATCCAAGCCATAACCAAAATAACGCAAGAGTGGATATAATGATCCAACTACTATGGCCCTTGAGAGTTGTAGCAATACATATAGAAGGATGAGGTAGCCCCAAGCACTTTCTGTATAACATAATATGTTATGGTCATGCCAATTGAATGCAAATATTTAAAAGTGCTTAAACAAGTTGCCTGACTTGTAACAGAAAACTGAAGCCAAGAAGTAATGATGCACCTGAGATTCATCCCACAAATTGGAATACTTAAAAAGAAAAAATATGCAATTTCCATTTATGCACGAAAAATACCATTTAACCATATGATCATATAGCACAAACAATACAACTTTAAGATCTATGCTTAGTTTCTAAAGAAACACCTCATGCTATGTTATCAAGAATTTTCATTGGTATAGGGTTCCAAAAAAAAAAAAAGACAAGATGACGAAAGAATTTAGGATGTTGTGCAGATGCTGCATGTCTTTCAAACTTTCATCAGTCATTATAGTATTTACAACCATTCAGTGCTTTGTCGTCATGTTTGTCTCCAAGTTGTGAAATACCCAATACCATTAGGTCTATGTTCACTTACCTTGAAAAACATTTCCAACAAATGTGCTTCCATGCGACAGATATATCTCATGCTTAAAAAGCGTTTGTTTCAAACAATAAAAAGAAAAGGGAAATGGATTTAGCCTAAAACCAAAAGACTAATGGATGAAATCTGATTTCATATTGGGGAACTATAAGAGAACGTCTACTTGCAGAAGACTGCTTGACAAAAAAAGACTAAATCTATGCAGCATTAAAAAGATAAGCAGCATCAAAGAGAAAATTTATAAGAAATGAGCAACAAGCAAGAAGAACATGCTTACCCTCATGTTTAAGAATGCTGTCACCTCCAAGTATACCTTCAGCTATGACTACTCCACTGCAACATAAAAAAAGCTTAACTACTGAATAACAGTTTATTAATTTGTCTGTAAAAGATATACATGAAGATTGATTCTAAGAATGCATACCTCAAGATGAAGATAAGTGTGTTAGCTATATATGACACCATTTCCCTGAAGTTCAAAATGAGTAAGGCCTTGAAAGAGTACTACAGAACAATTGGCATTCTTATGCATACCGGAAGACAATAAATGGTACTAATAAACTAAATCTACTAGTACAAGTCTTGATTAATAAGCTACTTTAGTGTATTACTATCATATCTCATGATCAGCAAGCTACATCCAAGGTAGGATGAGAGAACTATACCACTATGTATGTTATTGGACAGTTCTACGACTTATGCTTTAAGCAGCGTTAATAACAACAATTTTACATATGTTTCTTAGAAGGAATCATGCAGTCAATTATTCTCTATTCACAGTGGCCATCCTAAAAACGTGTTAATTTTGAATAATTTTTTTGTACAAAGAAGGCTTGAAACTAGTACAGTAACTCTGTGCCGTAAAAGGTGAGACTGATTTCAAAAACTGCAGAAGGGTAGATTTGTTCTCTATTTCAATAATTCCAGGTCCAGAGGCCTGTCTTTGAAACGTTTTAGAAATATACCTCTCCGTAATAACATATACACTACATAGGCCTCAGATGGTGGAAGTAGAAATATGTAGTTAACTTTCTAGATCATACTTGTTTGCTATAACTCTTTTCCCAAATCAGCAGCAAGTTGATAAGGTAAGGTGACTGGACCCGCGAGTCCTTTAAACTTAATCGTATTTAATCAGGTAAAACCCTTTAATTTATTATAATATCTTCAGAACCAGAAGATAAAATTCCTCAGAAATGTATTAAGAACTTGATGCACGTCATCAATTATCCTTGCTTTCAGTGAACTGGAAAATTGACGAAAATTTTATACCCTATTGTCCTTTCTAGTTCATTCTTACATATTACAACAAGACAAAAATGTAAAAAAGAAATACCAGAAATGATGCAAGCTCTGCTGTCCTTCACCCTTGAAAGCAGTTCTAGCAACAGCAGCATAGAACCTGTTCAAATATTTTTGTATCTAGATTAGTATAGTTTCAGCATAGGACAGACTGTTGAAGCAATTAAACTTACATTCCCAGCGTCATAACTGTTAATACTCCCGAAATATCAGCACCTTCTTGAGACTGTCACAAGGGAGAAACCAATTAGGTGATACAAAATGCATAAACAGACAAAAACATTTTTCCGACAGATTAGTATTTTTGAAATATTCAGGTCAAGCTCACACTTATTGTGCAGAAATTGTATTGAAAAGCAATCTCTTCCTCAAAACAATTAAACATAAGTTTAGGAACTGACATAAAAGAGATTCCACACTGATCATCAGTCTCTACTAGTTTTTCAAACGAACCCCTTACTAAGTCTAATGAGAATACAAAGATGTTTTACTCAAAAATTCAAGTTTAAAACTGCACGCCTTACTTAGTACTGTGGTAAAGACTTCTATGAGTTAGGCCAGGTACATATAAATTAGTGTTAACCAATACTCTTTCAGTTACAAACACAAAACGAATCACTAAATGTAATAATCTAATGTGATAAAGGATATGTATCCAAATGTTAGCAAATAAAGATGCTGTTCAAATGGTTATGAGTAACAATTGAACGTAATATTATAATCAGACTCAAGAATATAAGGCTATATTGTAAATATCATATTAAGCTACAGCATTTTCAACTACACGCACAAAATTTGCAATAGCTGTTGTGTAAACAGAAAACATATGATTCAATATGTAATTAGTGAAATTAGTTCCACGACTTTGTGTGATAGAAATGAGTTCCGTTAAAAACCAAGTTAACGCATCAATGTAAGAAAGAAAGAAAACTGAGGGCAGGGAGATCGGGCCAATAAAAGCAAGACAAGACTTAAAAGGCCACTCTAAGTTTTGAATTTCTATTTATGTTATACCTCTTATTTGGACTGATGTATATCCAATGGCCACAGCCAGCATACCCGGGGTAGTTTATATGGTACCCAAAGCCATGCCATATGACGAAAAACAGAAGTTGATATCTAAGCGAGTAGACCACTGACAGTTTTATGAAGATGAACCTAATCTTAACATGAAATAAATACACAAGCATGAATGTAATTTCCACTTTAAAGGAAACTTCTGTTTAGTAGAGACCGACTAGGTTTATGTAATTCTTAATACTTGTGATTCAATCCTTCCATAGATACTCAAAGTAGAAGGTGATAGAAAAGATGGTTATGTTGGTAAAGTCCTATGATGCTTCTTATGTGGGTCTGGCATCAACAGGTAAATGAACAAAGAGAAATCACATGGATAAAATCACATCACTCAACTCGGTACAAATCACAATTCCATACTTGTGATAGTCATCACAAAACTTAATGCTCACGAATGATGATGCTCAATTGTGGATCTAGTTTAAGCATGAACCACAAAAGTTCTGTTGAAATGAAAAAATAATATTGCCTAGGCAAATGATTAGCCATTAATGGCAGCATAACAAGTACAACTTTGCAGAATAGCTAGATCAATGATCTTAACAATAATAGAGGATCCAATAATCATATTGAAAAGTAAATATAGCAGGTTACATACCGTGAAGTAAGCAAGGTAGCTCACAGCTAGAGTCAATGTGATTTCTATCACCGTATCATTGAAAATAAATCCAAGCCACAAATAAGACACCAGGCCAAATGCAATACCCATTCCTACACTGGATTAAAGTAATAATTCTATCAAACCAACCATAAATATGTCATTTCGAATTCAAGATAAAACACTTACGCTCCAAGAGATACTGTAGCTAAAAACTTAATGACAGCCCCCCAGCTGAAAGTCGATCCAGTTACCATTCGAAAAAAAAGTGTATAGACAACGATGGCGGTCCTGCATATAAAAAAATGCAGTTTGTTATCCAAATGGTAAAATTTAAACCTAACTAACATATCATAGAATATAGGACTACATGAGTATCATGGAAATAATCCCATGTCTGGATCAACAACTTTATAAAGTGACAGAAAATTGATACCCATCATTCATTAATGATTCTCCTTCAATAATAGTACTTAGTTTTTTGCTTGCACCAAGCTCTTTTAACAAAGCAACCACGGCAACAGGATCTGTAGCACTTAGAAGTCCTCCAAGCAGCAATGATGTCTTCCAACTCCAGTTATATGGAAAAAATAGCTGCAGTTAAGAAGTTTATAAATGTTCTTAGAAAACAGTAAATGACAGACATCTCAAGCAAAAAGATTCCAACATGTTCTATGTAAGCAAACCTTCAAAGCTGCACCAAGAATAAATGTGGATAATAGAACCCCAGGCCCTGCAAGAATTACCATTTGCGCCATACATTTCTGCAAAGATATGAAGACTGAATCATGACTAGTTGAAGGTTGAATCTTAACACATATTATTTGCAGTTAAATATTGAAGTCTTCATTCATGTAAGACAAACTTTGATACCAAGTATCACGTTTATGAAAGGTGTTTAGAATGGAACATGCGTTAACAAGTATTAGGATCCAGTGATCCACTTAAGTAATATTCTATCATTGATTCACGATAACTAGTCCTGCTCAATTGGCCTTCAAGACGATTAAATAATAAGACTTCCCGGCTTTCAGGGTGTTGTGAACGGCAGTCTATTCAGTCATCCCAATCAATTTGCAAAGAGTTGTTTCAATAACATAGAATCATGACAATTAAGGGAAAAGAAGTAATGTGCAATCCAAGTTTCAAGTAAACTCATTAAGTAAGAAAATGAAGTGCAAAAATCAACCTTTATTTGGTGCACCTCCATGGAAAATGCACTTTCAAAAAGAAGAGCAGGAAGAAAAACAGCTAATAATAGATCAGGATCAATATTTGCCCCTGCACATGAACCACATATGTGACATATTATAGCAGAGACACGAGTTATTCCGAATGTAAGCATGTCAGGGAAAGCATGTGTGTAATTTCCAATTCTTTTCAAACCAAAGGAGTTAATTCAACTTACAAATTCGAATTCCATCACCAACCTTTCCTAACCGATGGCTTGTTCCATATTCTGCAAAATGAAGATTTTCCGGATTAGTAAATAATAAAATATAGCATCCCAAAGACGCATGAACTTCTGGTTGATTCTTGCATAAAACACAGTATAATTTCTTAGTACCGCTACTGTAAACTCATTTTCTAAAAAATAAGGGACTCGACTTAAAGAAAGTTTACTTTTGATTTTTGTTATAATGATAAACGTACCCCACTCTAGAGTAATCTAGCATCTCCATCTATACCCTCCTATATTGTTTCTGGGGGTGTTTATTATGACTAAAATTTCAGACAAAAAGAGAACTAGAGATGTATAGCATGTCCGGATCAAAAGGGTTTCTTAAATACTGTTTGTAACTATGCTGATGAGTATGAAATCTGAGAACAAGCACTTTAGTTTGTACACAAAGCTCACAATCACACACATACGAACATCTATATTCCCTAACAAGGAGCAAATGTGCGCAGAGAGGCGAGTCTTTGACTCATATGTACGCGGCCAAACCGAGATATCCTCGTGACCGTTTCTGACCTTCCCTGACCACCACCAAATATGTACGGTGTACTTGGACATTTGGTGCAAATTACAGCTAGATATCCATATCAATGTTTACAAGCAACATTCCAGCTAGATTTTATTCCTGTATAAAAATGACATTTTTGTCACATATCAAGACATCTTATCTCTATCCCTACTACATATTAAGCAAAAATGTTTTTGCTTAAAACTTAAAAGTGAGTAATGTTCGATTCCCAAAATACCCTTTTAAAACTTAAATTTTAATCTTTTGTTTAATTCTCCACCTAAAATTTAAAAAATGTTGCTTTAATGAAATAGTTGCCTAAACAATGTTCCTACGGAAAATTTGAAAAATATGCATGACAACTTTTGACAACTTTTTTTTAATGTAGTTTCTAAAAAATACAAGAGACTTTTTTTGTATTTAATCCCAACGGTAATAATTTCTAGAAATTCGTTCACAAACTCTATTGTATAAGACAACCTATTTCAAAACTGATGTATTTAATCTTTAGTTTGATCACTAAATCTTTTTATAAATTATTTGATACATTTTAAGAATTGTTTTTTGTGTTGAATTATTGAATGTTACAACATGTTTTAATTTCATTTGATTATTTTACGCTGTATGTATAAACGTTACACGAAACACTTGATCAATATCGCAACTGTAACTGTTTGCCGCTATAAAATCCCGTTGCTATCCACAGGTACTCGCCTAGTCTTTAGAAAATGGTCAAACTTTAGGTCTTGCTTAAAAACTTAAAAACATACAAAATGAGTAATATTATCTGACTAATATACCCTTACTTATAAAAGGCAATACAATCTATTAATTATTTAAATATTTAATTACAATTTTTTTTTTTTTTTTTTTTTGGACGGCAATTGTGGCTATATGGCCCCTAACCCAAAAGGCGTAGCGAGCCCATACAACCAGGTTGGGTTCAGCCCAGAGGCAATGACACTCTTCCCTTTACGCATGCGGGAGGAAACCCCTATCGCCCTAGACAAGACTCGAACTTGAGACCTTGCCTAGGAGGGTAAAACCTCCATACCGCTAGACCAGAGGCCCATTGGTAATATTTAATTAATAACTACATAACTACATAACCAAACAAATTGACGCTACTATACACTACTACCGCTAGACGCGGGTAATTGTCTATATAATGAAACACGTATATGTTACACATAGTATCAACATAACATTTATAAGCCCATCACGTAGAATCTCTAACTTACAATAGCAATTTGGTTCACGGGTCTTTTCCTTGAACGGCCTTTGTAGTAAATCCAAACATAGTCGATTTGTAAAGTCCATGTGTTGTTAGCATGAAGCTCATTATGATCAGAAACCTAAAGGTTCTAAAGTGTTGTGTAGACTCTATTGCAACTTGTCTCATCAATGAAAATTCATAATTCAGAATGTTAGGTTTGTATTTGTTTCCATTACAAGTAATTTCAGTTGCAGAACCATAGAAATCATTGCGCACAAAACAAAAGCTTGAAAATAGTTGTGTCCATAAATGTAGCCATTACAGAGTTAATAAACATTAAAAATCAACAATCATATGCTATCAAATTTCCCAACATGAACATTATATTTGCTTTTACGGGTGACGGAAATAAACCTAAAACTGCCAACACAATGCAACATTCATAGTTAGATAAGCCTAAGATATTCACTATAAAAAGCCAACAGGCACCTCAAGGATCTTGAGCAAAATAGAACAAGAAAGACCATGACAGCAACCATATACAATTTCTACATCTACAACATTTATTTTAGCCTCATATGCTACTCTTTTTATGTCATAAAACTTGAAACAGTTTTTGATTGGAGATATCTTATATAGACTGCAGCATTTCCTTTCCAGATTGGTAACTTTCATTAATACAAACTGTCATTATATAATATGCATATTGAAATGGATGCCATCGTTTTGAGATAACTCTTTTTGTCTTTCACCTGTATGTTTGCAATATACATCATAATCCACAACTAAATTATGTTTTCGGTGTGCATAGTTAATAATAAGATATGTATCGAAGATGTCATGATTCCATAGTCACACTATTGCTACTGACATCTAAATCTTAATAACCTATTTTTTAAATTTTTTTTAATTTTTTATTTATTTTTATTTTTATTTTTATTTTTATTTATTTATTTATTTATTTTTTTGTCACTGAAGGGTATTTTAAACATACCTAACTAACATTAATATACATTGCTGAAATGTTTTATGACTCAAAAGTTTGATCTTTTGCAAGATACAGTGCACAAAAATATAATTTCTGAGATTCTAACAAAAAAAGGTAGTGGAATTAAAAAGTAGTAAATGTATATTGTACAATTCTCTGAGTAGTGCCCTTTATTTAGCAATGATAAAGGTAATCCCTTTTGCAAAAAGTGACCACCTTTAACTAGTCCATTACACAACTTTATCAATCATTCACCTTCGACGTGGACAATGCTCCAGAATACTAGTACTAGCTTAGAATCGATCGTTCAAGTTTTGGTATTCAATTAGTAAATCACCATCAGTGCAGAATGGCAAAAGTATATGGTTCACAAGTTCGCTTATCATTATGTTCAGCTATAAAGTGCATAGGAGTGTGGATGAGTCCAAAAGGCCATGTTTTTCAATTAGTACAAAATAAAGTCAAAAAGTTCATGTATCGTTAGCTGGGATTATTTTAAGCTTATATTTGAGCTGGGTTTTATATCAGATAGGTTACCCAACTTTCCAACTTTATTAACCTAAGTTACCAAACTTTTTTTTGTTCACTTAGGTTACTGAACTTTTGGGTAGCATACACCTCATATTTTCAGTGTAATCCGAGTAACCTGAACGTACATTTTTTGGTAAGTTAAGTAACATGAATGTCGTGTTTTTACATGTTCCAGTGATGTTTACGTACATTTTGGTAAGTTCAGTAACCTAGGTGAACAAAATCGCAAAGTTTGGTAACCCATTTGCACAAAAAAATAGTTGGGTAACTTAGGTGAACAAAATCGCAAAGTTTGGTAACCTATCTGATATAAAACCCTATTTGAGCTCGACCACAAAAGTTTTTAAGATTTCTGCTTATTTTTAACTTTTAAGCAAACTCCAAAATGCTGCTCCACGTAAGAAGTTTACTTATTTGAGATGAAATTAAAATTATTATTATATCAACATATGTAACAAAAAACTTTTTAAAATGGATTTCACTTGGTATATATTCAACAAATTATTGTTTTTTCTAGTATATAGCATTTTTTACAAATAAGGTAATCCAAGCCCAAAATGACATATTTTTAAGCAGAAGCAGAAAAACAAAGTAATAAGCAACCCCAATATACTTATTTTTTTCTGCTTGTCCACTTACTCTGGTTTGCATAAAACAAAGGGCTTATCATACTAAGAGGGTGTTTGCGATTGCTTAATTTTCTTAAAAATAAGTAATTTTATAGACAGTGTTTGGATATGATTTGCTTGCTTTGTAAAAGATTCAATAGTACATGAAAAATTAATAACTTG
Organism: Artemisia annua; assembly: GCA_014162995.1. Taxonomy (NCBI): domain Eukaryota; kingdom Viridiplantae; phylum Streptophyta; class Magnoliopsida; order Asterales; family Asteraceae; genus Artemisia; species Artemisia annua. The sequence goes on along the minus strand of LBNU01022073.1, from coordinate 55,245 downwards.
AAGAAAATATTCAGTCACATGCATTTACTAAAAAAATTAGGTTGAAATATGAATATGATGCTAAAATCAAATTTCAATTTAATACTGTATGAAATAAGCAGTTCCTTAATGACAGGTAAAGTGTCTAGTACTCCATTTGTTAAATTACCTTTTTACCCTCGTACATGGTTAACTACCAAATGTGAAATATGTGAATTATTGCTAATAATAAGGAAATACAAAAAGAAGGCGGTATGGTATGGTACCTAAAGAACCCATGGCAATACCAAGAACAAGAAGAGCAACAGTGTAAGGAACTCTGGTTCCTCTAAGCAAATGTCTCGATGCAATTCCCAAAACCAATGAGATCCCAACAAATAACACTGCATCAGTCGGATTATATCCACCTTCTTCCCCCTCCCCCTCCTCCCCCGCCCTTAGCGTCACGTTGTTTGCCACCGATCCCATCTCAGCTCCACCACCACTATTTTTATTTTTATTTTAATACACAGTGATAGTTATCAAATGGACTTTGATGACTGCAACTGTCTTTGCATCTTATGATTAAAAAAAAAACACTATGATTATTGGTTGTTATGTAATATAATAGTACTAAATTAGTGGTGTTTAGCTATGACTCACTTTATTAAACTATTTTATTTATGATTAGTGACAAGATGGCAAAGTAACTACCTAAGACTGCTACCGCCCGTGACGTGAGGTCCACCGGTTGTGCAAGGCCCCTATTTTTTAAATTTAACGAGTGTCCACTAATCTAGTACAAAATATTTTTTTTGTTCCCCACCATAGTCACTTTTAAACTAAATTCCCTAAATAGTCATGCGCGACTACTCAACTCCGCAACCCCTCCCAAAACGCGACACGTGTCCTTAACCAAGTACAGTTAGTTACTTTGAATGGGCCCACATAACTACCAAACTTACTCAACCTTTGTGCTACTCAACCGGCGGCTACTCGACTTACATTGATTCACGTGAAAAAGTACATAGGGAACCAAAAAAGCAACACTTTAGGAAAGAACAAAATCTTTTGTCTATATTCTCTAAAAAGTACTTTTACTTTTTTAAAAAGTACATTTAATTTATGAAAGCTATAACGGTCGAGTAGATCTTGGTCGAGTAGCGAATTATGGTCGAGTATCCTAACACTTATTAATTATCACAATTAATTTTTAAAACTAACAATTATTAATTGATAACATTTAAATTTCCACCAACATATGGGATGTAGTTGATGCAAATTTAAATGCATATTTAATTTATGAAAGCTATAACGGTCGAGTAGATCTTGGTCGAGTAGCGGCTTATGGTCGAGTATCCTAACACTTATTAATTATCACAATTAATTTTTAAAAACTAACAAGTATTAATGGATAACATATTTATTTATGAAAGCTATAATGGTCGAGTAGATCTATATAACAAACTTATAAGTATCAATCGGAAAACAAAAACGAAAAAAAATTAAGCATTAACTTAAGTGTCAATTGGAAAAATTAAGCATTAACTGATAGTGTCAATCGGAAAAAAAACGTACCGGAATCATAACGGTCGAGTATGATTACTGATGTTGTGTTTTCTTTGAATCCAAATACATAAACATAATAATAATAATAAAAAAAGTACCAAATCAAACAAAAAAAAAACAAAAGAAATCAAAAAAGTATTACCTTTCCAATAAAGTTGTCTTGTCAAATCACCGTTGGTTGAGTAGCCACCGGTTGAGTAGCCGGCGGTTGAGTAAATTTGGAAGTTGATGTGGGCCCCATAATAAGGACACGTGTCGCGTTTTGAGAGGGGTTGCGGAGTTGAGTAGTCGCGCATGACCATTTAGGGAATTTAGTTTAAAAGTGACCATGTTGGGGACAAAAAAAAATATTTTGTACTAGATTAGTATTTAGCTCTTAAAATTATACAAACATCGACGTGTAATTAATGCGCTAAAACTTCTCCTTTTTTCAATGAAAAATGCATTTGACGAATATTAAATAGGTGTAAAATTTACTATAATTAAATGTGATTTTCAATTGAATTATACATATTTTATATAGCTTTATTTGTTAGTTTCTTTATAGATTATAAGGACTTTCGATACTTAATTGCAAGAAAATACATTTCAGGTCCAATCGACAAAGAACTTCAAGAATCAAGATAAAGTATACACATCCAAGACAATTCTATGCTAGAACAATATGTCGCTTATCCATGCATAAAGAGCACCGCCCTTATAATAAATGTACGCTGGTTATGAGGGCGTATGAAGTCCTATGCAAATCTAAGTCAAATAAATAAAGTACGGCGATCTTATAATAAATGTGCGCCGGTCTTCAGTTCAATTAATGACCCTTTGGCGCCAAGAAAACTATTGAAGCCCGTCGGTGTTAATGTCTAAAGTCCGCCGGTATCGCGTGTGAAGCCCGTCGATCTTTATCCAAGAGTGGCGTACTTCAGTGCCTGATCAGTCACTCCAAGCCTATAAATAAAGCCTCAATCCGTCTCATTTACAGACACCTCTCATCCCAACTATCAATAAAGCTCTTATAACTATTCTTTCTCGAATTGCAACAATTGGAGTGATAAAGTGAAGTCAAAGTTCTAGAAACGTTGAAATACTCCCTTGATATTATTGTAGTGATCGCTAGTGACGGTAGCTTCTTCATTATACTAATTCAGAAGTATGTTGCTCATTCCAAAAGAATTCACCACTGTAAGCATGATTACTAAAGGCATGTTAGGCTAAACTCTTTATGGTTGCTTGGATATGTTAATATAATAAAGTGATTGGTTGTGGTTATAATCTCTTGTTGATTTCTTGTTTATGTTGAAACCTTGCTGTGTTCTAAACTTGCTATCCATTGTTTATCATTTTTTATTATACTTGTCAATTGGAAAGGGTCGAAAGATTCAATTGGTATTATATAATTTTCAATATATGTCTATGTATGTTGATCAATTGAATTGAGAAATCGCTTTTGTTGAGTCAAAAACAATAAAGTTTTGAACATTACAACTAGTACTTGAGCTTGCTAAACACTTGCTTAAGAATTAGTAAACATAAGTCTAGGATCATCATTGTTAACTTATGAAAAGTTATTTTGACGAAAACAACTGATCATTGGTTGAACTTATTCCATCCTTGAGATCATCATCATTAACCATCACTAAGTTATAAAGACTATCCAAGTGATCATATTTGTCCCATACTAGAATTACATCTTAATCTTTGCACAATTACTAAAACATTTTCTAAATTCATCTTGATTAGTTAATTGATATACAAGAACAATCTCAGTCCCTGTGGAACGACCTGGTCTTATGTAACACCCCCATTTTCACGGTTCGCAGCGGATTTAGGGTTGGGGTATTACTTCATGGAATCACAGAATACCCATGGAATCACAGTCACAATAATAGAAAACGACTCGAAAAGAGACGTTTTTATAAATAAGTTATCATTCATTAAAATATCAGAGTTTTATCAAGATAAGGTCCCGTGAATCTAAGTGTGAAATAGTGTTTGAATGATAACAAAGTTGAAAGTCCTCCGAGTTCAGTGCCATTTCCTGCCAAAGCTCCATAACGGCTATATACCTAGGATACATGCTTAAAGAGTCAACACTAGGTGTTGAGTGAGAGTCATAGGTTTAAGTGATAGTATGTGAATACGAGTTTAGTAAAGCATGGGCTACGTTGTTATACACCAATGTAAAGTGGTAGAAACCGTATTTAAACAGTTTGTATCTGTCAGTATTGTATGATCAGTACAATACTGAAGACAGGGGGTTATTGCACTAAGCTCATGAATCACACGTTAACAATCCGGGTCATGGGGGCTGCAGACCCAACCATGAGGGTATGGATGGCAAAAAAATCCGTACCCGACGGGGACCCGATCCCCAACTGATTTGACTGGGGAATCCCCGAGTTGACCGGAGATGGGGATGGGGATGGGGAATCCCCGAATTATGAAACCGGGGATGGGGCGGGGATGGGGATAGCATAAATCCCCGACCCCGAACCCGAACCCGAACTTTTTAATGTACAAATATGTATAAATTATATGTATATTAATAGTAAATGTACTTGTATATGTATATGTTAGTGTGTATTGACAAGTGTTATACTAGAAGTATATGTGTTTGTATATGTGACATTTAATGGATCAAAATCATCAAATATTTTAAAATGTTGAGCACTAATTGCGTATTATCCAACCAATATTTTGTCTGAATACACTCATTCGATGCAATATATTTTTTATATTATATGTGATGTTTCAATATATACAATGCTTTAAAGTTGAATGACATTTTAATTAATCCAACTATGTACAATGTATGCTTTGTAAGACATTTTATAGGTCAATTCTTTATACTTTCGATTAGTTATTTAATTTGTATGCTTAATTCATAAGGGCCGAAAATCCCCGAATCCCCGTGGGGATCCCCAATCCCCGTTGGGAACGGGGATGGGGATGTAAAATGATTCCCCGATGGGGATGGGGGCGGGGATGGGGATGGGAGTGAGAAACGGGGATGGGGATGGTAAATACGATCCCCGATATTCCACGCCCCATTGCCATCCCTACATGAGGGGATGGGAAGGATAACTTGCCAAAGTTAATCCTTCAGAGGGTTCAAATATAGTACTTATTGATACCATCCAGAAAGATGTAGTATCAACGGGAGTTGTCAAACTCCAATAGATCTATCAACTATATTCGCGTTCACTTGGGTAAAATATCCCAAATGATTAGATTCATGAATTTTAGTTATGTAGTAATGGCAGATAGTTTACTCATGCAACAACCAAAGAAAAAGACTTGTATTCGGTTTAAAGTAAAGCAAGTAGCATGTATCCCCCCTCACAGGGTTTGTAAAGCATTTAGAAAGCGTTTAAAAGGTGTGAGGCTATGAAAACTCACCTGGGCTTAGGGAAATGTGATTGATGTTATAAGTGACTCGGAGACTAGAATGCCTACTCACATATCCTTGGGTTTGTTGGTGTGGGTGTATGTTAAGCTTTAATTATTTTATTTTAAGTTTTCTCAAGTAATCATTCTTAGGGTTTTTAGTGTCAGTTATAACATAACACCGTTCAGGCCATCACAATCCAGAATTATATAAGTCTCCTCACATGAAGCTCCCTAGTATTGTATTATGTTATCAACATAATACCATTCGGGCCATCATAATTCAGAAGTATATAACCCTCACATGAAGTTCCCTAGTATTGTGTCATGTTGTTAAGTATTTTAGGTTATAACATAACACCGTTCGGGCCATCACAATTCAGAAGTATAAGACTCCTCACATGAAGCTCCCTATTATTGTATTATGTCATCAACATAATACCGTTCGGGCCATCATAATTCAGAAGTTAATACTCCTCACATGAAGCTCCCTACTATTGTGTCATGTTATTAAGTACTTGTCTTAAATATAATATATCACTGTTCGGGCTATTATAATCCAGAGGTCATATTGTAGTAAAACGTTTGAGGAGCCAGGGCACTTTAAATCGTAAACCCAGCAAACTCGTCAAAACGTATACACAAATGAAGCCCCTTACATGAAGCTCCCTACTATTGTGATACATTACATAAGAAAATAGCACTTATATTTATTAAGCAAATATTGCATTTTATACCCTTATAGTTTGTATATTTACAAAATCTACCTTAAACTTATAAACTTGTAACATTTAAGCATATAACAATCTAAACTTGGCACAACTAGTCCCTATACTTCTATATTTTGAGAAAATGGCAGAAATGACCCTTAAACTTATAAGTTTTCAGAATTTACCATTTATATCCTTAACTTTCTAATATTTGCAAAACTAGTCCTTTTAAGTTTATAACTTATTTTACTTTTTATCCTAAGGTTTTAGAACTTTGAAAAAAGGGTCCTTATACTTATAACTTCTAAGAAATGTAAAAAACAGTCCCTAGACTTAATATTTTCAGAAAGTTACCATATATATCCCTATGCATGAAAACTATTGCATAACTAGTCCTTTTTCCATGCAAATTATATTTTATTGAGATAATTAAGTTTCCTAGCTTATGTTTAGTTAATATATACTTAACTAAGTCTCCTAATTCAGATTATATCATATAATGAGACAATTTAGCACATAAACATGTAATTATCTATAATTAGGGTTTAAAATGTTAACTCCTAAATGAAAATGGTCAAGGCTATTCTAAAAGTTCTAAGGCATATCCTAGGAGTCCTAGATCAGTACTAAGGCTATTAGAGTCAAAGTGGAGGCTTACCTAGGTCATGGAAGTCCTAACGTGGGCAAACTAGGGTTTTCTAGGCCAAGATAGAACTCGACAAGGATCCTATACTATACTACTCGACTTCTAAGGCTACTAAGGGTCTTAAAATACAGAATAGGTGATGTAAAGAAGAGAGGGGAGGGGTGAAGAGAAATGGTGAGGTCTTGGTTGCTATTTATAGTGTAACGAGTTGCATAGGTGTCAAAGAGGATGCTAGGTGTCGAGGAGGGGGGGGGGGTTGAGTCATGGAAGCTAGGGGTGATGTGGTGAGTCTAAGGGATGACAAGGAGCAGCTAATACTAGCTAGGGGGCCATAAGGTGTTTGTGGTGGTAAGGCAGCCGAGACATCAAGTAGGTGACAAGGAGGTGATGCACCTCCTTGTGTGCTAGCTTGGGAGGTTCTAGGGTGCCTACTTGAGGTGCTTAGGCTGCTAGGGTGCTTGGTTGGGTAGTTTGTGGTGCTATAGTAGCTTAGTTTAAGTTTTAGGTTTAGTTTTAGCCTAATTTTGCTTAGTGAGTGATTAGGGTTTTTCCTAGGTTTTAGTGACTATATTAGGGTCCTATGAGTGTCTAGTGACTAATACTAAGTCCTAAGAAGCTTATACTAACTGGTGGTAGCTTATGGTAAAGATTTGGGATATTTTAGACCTAGTTCCGGGAAGTTATGACCTAGTTAGGGTTTTGTGCTTAGGGGACTTGTACCTAGGTTCTAGGGGGTTGTACTAGGGTCTAGGAAGTCTAATGTATCCTAAAGTTGCTAATGTAACTTATACCTAAGCATTGAACACTTTCAAACTAGTTCAGATAAGCAATTAGCGTTTTGTAAACACATAGGCCTAATTAGGGGTTAATTAGGGTTTATTATGGTTTTGTGATGAGTTTAGTGTGTTAGATTGATAGATTACTTATTGTGCTGTTGTTATGATCTTATGCTTGACATACCAGGAGTTTATAGATGTGTGGGTAGAGATAGTTGGCTTGTGTGGATACGTGAGCAAGTCTAGAGAGTCATGCAGGTAATGAATGCACATAAAAAGCAAAAATTTACCTGTGAAATACCTGACATAGGTATTTGTAGTGGGAATGATAGTGATGAGATTTTACGGGTGGTTACAGTCTTACCAAAACTCTTTACTTAACAACGAGGGTTATACTTTTACCCGTGTGTTTTGAACTAAGAGAATCGGTAGAATTAGTTANTCCTAGGTTTTAGTGACTATATTAGGGTCCTATGAGTGTCTAGTGACTAATACTAAGTCCTAAGAAGCTTATACTAACTGGTGGTAGCTTATGGTAAAGATTTGGGATATTTTAGACCTAGTTCCGGGAAGTTATGACCTAGTTAGGGTTTTGTGCTTAGGGGACTTGTACCTAGGTTCTAGGGGGTTGTACTAGGGTCTAGGAAGTCTAATGTATCCTAAAGTTGCTAATGTAACTTATACCTAAGCATTGAACACTTTCAAACTAGTTCAGATAAGCAATTAGCGTTTTGTAAACACATAGGCCTAATTAGGGGTTAATTAGGGTTTATTATGGTTTTGTGATGAGTTTAGTGTGTTAGATTGATAGATTACTTATTGTGCTGTTGTTATGATCTTATGCTTGACATACCAGGAGTTTATAGATGTGTGGGTAGAGATAGTTGGCTTGTGTGGATACGTGAGCAAGTCTAGAGAGTCATGCAGGTAATGAATGCACATAAAAAGCAAAAATTTACCTGTGAAATACCTGACATAGGTATTTGTAGTGGGAATGATAGTGATGAGATTTTACGGGTGGTTACAGTCTTACCAAAACTCTTTACTTAACAACGAGGGTTATACTTTTACCCGTGTGTTTTGAACTAAGAGAATCGGTAGAATTAGTTAGTATAAATTTAAAGCTTTCAAAACACATCAATGCACCACATGAGAACATGTATCCTTATGATCATTTTCATGTCTTTACGAAAATATTATTTGCCATTAGTTGTGCCTTGAATACGAAAGTCTTAATACTTTAATTTTACTTTCTCATAAACACGAATGCATATCCAATAATTTTGTATATTCATATATATGGACTTCAAGTCACAGTAACCATGTCTCGTCATAAAAGACTTCAATCTTTCATTAGTTCTCTGCATCTTCACATCTTTTGGTCACTCATTTATACATCTGCATTTTCTGCAGGTATGTTTTCATGATCCTCACCATTATTATAGCGCTATCTTATTTATTTACATAATCGTTACCATGTCTATTATCATATATAATAGTACTATCGACGTCGATTCATTACTTTTCGTTTATATAGTTTACTAGACATTATATATTATTTATTGAGATCTCATAGTTTTTCATGCACCCGGGGTTTTTCAAGAACCTTCTTGCCTAGTCTTATTATGGGGTCTTATACCTCAATTTGACCATCTACATTTTCTTGCTCCATTTTATTATTCATCCGAGGACTTTTATTTTGAATCGATTTGTCTATCACAATACAGGCGTGCCATATAATTACTACCATTCATTGGTTGTACTTCTAGGACACACATTTTAATTAGAGCATTGACAACGTTTATTATATCTAGTCACTTATTTTAAGATTACAAACATGCTGGCAATTACTAGATCTGGAATATAAATTGTCCTTTTAACTTAATGTTCATATTCATTAGTGTGAGGATCAACATTTATATCACAATTCATTCAATATCTCTCGCTACCCATTCTCTCCCTAAATGAATTATCTATTTCAACATCCCATTATTCTTCATTGTAGTGAATTTACAAGAACCATATGCCGCACATAAAATCTCAATAAATTCCGATCATCAATCTCATTAAAATTCAATCATTAAATCCTCACGTTTATACACGTTTCTCTTTCATCAAATCCTCACTTTTCAATAAATTCCGATCTACTTTCTCCCTCAATAAATTCCGATCTACTTTCTCTCTTAATAAATTCCGATGATCTTCTCAATAAATTTCGATCATCAATCTCATTAAAATCGAATCATCAAATCCTCATTTTCATACAATCGTCTACAAAATGCCGTTGAAAAGCAAAGGTAAGTCAACTAAATCTGATTTTGTTCATATTATGATACAGTAGCCCGATTTTAATGCATTTTGTTTGAAAAATTAGCAGCAAAAAGATTAAGAAGTGGAAGAAGAGTATTAATAATTATATCTCTATCGGATAGTGAAGAACAACGAGATAATAAGCGGATGAAGAAGTCCCACGATCGTCCCTCAAAAACTCCAAAATCTATAGGTATTGATGTAATTAACTGTATTTTTATATAAATTATTTGTGCATTAAAATAAGGATTAGAAGGAGTTTTGATTGTTTTGTTCATTAAAATATGGATTAGAAGGAGTTTTGATTGTTTTGTTCATTAAATAAGGATTAGAACCAGATTTTATTGTTTTGTGCATTTAAATGTTTGTTGGAATGTGACATCTTAACCTGATTCAGTTGTAATACTTGTATTTTTAGCTCATGATTGTCTGTATAGGGCTATGTTTACGTGATTAGCTTTGTATCGTTGTTGGAGGTTCAATTAGTTTAATTATGTGAAGTAATGTTTGAGGCATGTTAGTTAATCATGTTTTATTTTAGGTTGTGCTGCGAACATATGCCGTGTGTCGATTTATGAGAATTACTGTAGTTATTTGGAATGTGACATGTTTGTGATGAATACTATTAGAAGGAAACTAGTTTGTAATTGTTAGTCTTTTGTGCATTAAAATAAGGATTAGAAGGGGATTTGATTGTTTTGTGCTATAATAAGGATTAGAAGGAGATTTTATTGAACATTGTTTTGTGCATTAAAAACAAGCCAAAGTTACATTTGATTGAAATCAGCGGTATCTCACGTTAAAAACTTACACGTGTTTGTGCAATAAAAATTGGGCTAAATGTGCATAAGTTTCACCGGAAAATCCTCATTGTTGTGTTATATATTAGTTTCCATAAGACTTATATGGTTTAAACATAAAACAAGATAATGCGCATTAGTTTTCATTAGGCAAAGTGATATGTGCTTGAAATCAGCGTTATAGAGCTTAAGACTTACACGTTTTCGTAAAATTGCTTTGTTAATAATAATCTTGTTAGAAAAACTGAGTATCAGATTTGATTGAACATGATTTGTGCATTAATGTGCATAAGTTTCATATAATGTTGGTTGGAATGTTACAGGTTTGTTTAATTGTTACTTTTTTGAGGTTACATTGTTTTGTGCATTAAAAACAGTCTAAACGCTCATTAGTTTTTTATAGTAAGTTAGGAGAAGTTATATAGTGCAGGAAATCAATACGTTTTTGTGCATTACACACTGATTAAAATGCGTATTAGTTTTCATTGGCAGTTAGCAAAAGTGATAGGCATTAGAAATCAACATGCTCTCTATTAAGAATTACAATCTTTTGTGCATTAAAAACGTGATGAATAATAATAAGCGAACTATACAGATTATTATGATCAAGAAGAAGAAAGTGAAACTGAAGAAGAAAGTCCGGACAGTGAAGATGAGAGTTTAGAAAAAGAAAGAAGTGTAAAAGAAAGTCGTGATGATGAAGAATGGATTGATGGCATGACTGAGAATAAAAAGTAAATAGATTCGAGTTAGAAAATACGAACAAGGAATCCACTAAATGCATTAGCAAATGTTATGAAGATGTTGACTGATGCACAGATAAAAAGTTTGAAAGATATGGGGTTTAAGTCATTCATTGGTTATAAAATAAGCNGGCACTTTAAACAGTTCATGATATCTTTGGATTGCCAATCCGGGGGGGGGGGGGATAGGGGAGCTCAACCAAGCAAAAATTACTGATGAAGTTATAGACAAATGGAGGAAACAATTTCACGGCAGCAATAACACAATCAAACCAAGCAGCGTTGCGAACAAAATTCTTGAAAAGAAGGACGATGCAGGATGAATATTCAAGCTTAATTTTTTGGTTTTGTTTGTTACTGAAATGATGGCATCAACAATATTAGGAACGGTGAATAAGAAATTCCTCACTTGCTTAAAAGAGGACACTGGTATTAAGAAGTTAGATTGGTTTACCTATCTTGTAAAGTGTTTGAAAGAAACTAGGAAAGGGTGGAAAGGTGGTGCATACAATGGTCCTTCAATGTTTTTAACAGTAAGTATTGTTAGGATCACGTTTCGTTAAAGTCAAGTGTCGGTCATTATGTTTTGTAATAGGTTGTTTTAGATTATTATTATGTTTAGTTTTCTATTAAGTTTCATGTTATTTAGTTTATTATTCATGTAATGTTAAAGTCTAAGGGCCAATTGTGCTAATATGTGAAAGATGAGTGATGCCCATGATGAGGCGAAAAGTGTTACGCTTTTAGGGGGTCATTTAAGCCCAAATCCGTAATTATTTGATCAAATATTGCCTTAAATCGTTCCTTTTGTCATTTTAGGTACTTTGGAGAAGAAATCTGGAAAAGGAAGCATTTTGGACGTTTTTGGAGCATAAAAGTGAAGAAAACGACAAAGTCTCAAAATATGCTGGAAATAGTACCTGACGGCGTCACACCTTACAAGGTGACGACGTCATGTGTTGACAAAGAGGTGGATATGAAGTTTACACGAGACGCGCTAGAAAGATTTTTGGAATTAAAACGTGACGGCGTCACGCTTTGTGACGCCTAGGCCGTCACGTGTTGGAGCAAAAGGAGACGGCCCAGAAAGATTTAAAGGGTGACGGCGTCAAAGTTGGATCTGAGCAATTCAAGAGTTATTTTGGCGGCGAGGTGGCGGCGTCAAGGGCTAAAACGTGACGCCGTCAAGTTGTAAAATCTATATATAGTTTTCTATTTTTCATTCAATAGAGAGAGAACTTTTGGGAGAACTTTGGGATAAACCCTAGGTCGAGTTTTACAGTATTTTCAAGGGTTTTTCACCCTTGTATCATCCATGCTTAATTAAAGATAAGTCTTCCATTAATAAATCAATATGTCTATGTGTCGTTTGATTCTATCTTATGCTTGTCTTTACATTAACATGCTAGGCTAGGTTTTTCTTGTGTTTGCTTAGATGTAATGAAACCTAGCTATTGATTATTGGTTGATGGTTGGTCATTAATTGTTGTGGATGAATGATTTCAATGTTAGGCTTAAGAAAACTGGCTAACTTCCAATTGGTAACTTGCTTGAACGTCTTAGGAAACATGAATCGGATGTGTACTACGATTTAATTGGTTGTGTTTAATGCATAAGAGAATATTAATGAGGCCATGATAGGATACTAAACGTGTCGTCATAGGAAGAGATAGGATCTTATAGAGTTGGGGAAGGACGTACACGCCCCCACGAATGGTATTAAGGAATACAACCCGTCATCCACGCAATTGTAACAAACTAATCAACCAATACAAGATAGCTAGGGAGTAGTGAAACCTAAGTAAACACGTTTTTCTCCATATTAGTTTTTCTCACATTTACTTTCTTGTCATTTTATTTTTATTGCATTTGTAGTTTATTGGGTTAATTGACTAGCAACTAATTCCGCCCATTCCTTCAAAACCGAGATTTTACTTGCTTTCATAAAATATAAAAATACAAAAAGAATCATCCCTCACCCTTAAACCTAATTAGAGTAGTTTTCAATCCTAACGAACACTATTCCCTGTGGAGAACGATCAATCCCCCGGTACTTGCTACTACACTATACTACATCGGTCAGGTACACTGCCTGGTGGGGATTGCAAGCTTCTCAAGATCCCTTGAGAGGTAAAACCACTTGCGTAGACTGCAATCCACACATCAAGTTTTTGGCGCCGCTGCCGGGGAATAGTTATTGTTTAGGTTGAATTTTATTTTTATTTAGGTCTACTCACTAGATTCCTTTCTAGTGAGATTTTTATTTTTATTTTTATAGGTTTTCTTTAGTGTATCTTCTTCTTTGTGTCTTTGTTCGTAAAGTATGTCATTATGGGTACTGAAAGCCGACATTTGGAAATTGAAAAAAGGATTTTACAACGCAACCGAATGGAAAGAGAAATTAAGGCGTGTAATGAGCTGCATGAGTTAATTAAAAGTGAAACGAAACTAAAAACAGACCATTGTGAAAACGACACCATCCTTAGCAATAGTAACACAATGGAGTCCAGGGATGATTTAGGGATAGTTCAAAACTCCTCACCAACTCTTGAGGAATTAAGTCACCATAAGTTTCTTTTAAAATATCCTTGTCCCGCTAAGCATCAAAAGAACCCATGGATTAGAAGGGGGTTTATTTTAATGTGAAGGTTCCATGCATGATTGGTCACATGTTTAGGGAGCATACCTATGTCGATTTGAAGGCCCCAATGTATATCATGTCTAGGCTCTACTATAATTGGATCATGAGCAATGAGCTGAAACCTAGACAAGACCCTTATAACCCCAATCGCCTATGCAATTTCGTAGGTATAGCTAGAGGTTTATACGTCTTTATTGGGGATTTCGTTTATGAATGTGATTTTGTGATCTTAGAAGATTTGAGGGGAATTATAGATCAGCATTTAGGTGAGATAGTTTTGGGAGAACCCTTCATCAATACGTCCAAAATGATTTATGATAAGGATGAAGGTATTGTTACGTTTTCCAATGAAACTGGATGTGTTAAGTACAAGATGCCCTATAAGTTCGAAAAGTTCAAGGGCATTGAAGACTTAGATGTCCATAATATTCCAACATTCGAGGTTAGTGATAGTAACCAAAGATGGAATAAAATTAGGTATTCGGGGTGTTTGGCTTTAGGCCCGGAATACAAGTGGGATGAAAGAGTGATTAGAAACTTCAAAACCGCATTCCTATTGCGGAATAAGAAAACGTAAGGAAGTGACTTTGAGTCTAGCTACAAGACTCGTTAATAAAGAAAAGCGCTTCTTGGGAGGCAACCCAAGCTTTATTTGTTTGCTCGTTTGTTTATTTGATTTTTATTTGTTTCCGTATGTGTGTTTTATTTTTCTTGTTTGTGGTTCATGTTTCAAAGTAAATTGTGAAAATGCTTTATTTTGTTTTTAACTTCGTCTTAACTACGTATAAAGGTATTTTGCAAAAGATAAGTGTAAGGGAAATCCAAATTTGTTTATAAGAACAAGATTGAACATGAATCACAACAATGTTAATAAACATACATATTAGTATTTGTTTGAGTCAGATGCTTGTATCGAGTCATAATGAATATTTTGCAGGAATTCCAGTAATTAAGGCATAGGTTTCAGGAAATTTTCCGGAAACAAAATATAAAATTTCTATCAGGTCACTCTGACGGCGTCAGGCATTACAACCTGACGACGTCAGGTGTAAAAATCTGGAAAAATTTTGTAAGTTTTGTTTTTCTGCCGGAATTGTAAAGTTTCATTAAACCCGTATTTTATAAACTCCAGGAATCTGCAAATATTCATTCCACAGCATTATATCTTTACTTGTTTTCTAGGATTTTATTATATATAGATTTTGCCGCCGATTTTACGCGAGGTTTGCCATGATTGTTTTCTCAGGTTTAACAGGTTATATTGGACAAGAAGATAATTTATATTCTGGAAGGGAAGCTTTTTACGTTCATTTTTTTGGAGGAGGATCTAACCATGTTACCACATTATCCACACCAAACGAATCAGGGGAGTATTTGTTTCATACTTTTACCTTCTTTACTTTTACATCTTTTTATTTAAACATTGGGGACAATGTTCGGCTTAAGTGTAGGGGGGGGGGGTAAATGATGATACCTTAGAGAATGCAATTACACTTGATTTTCGTTTTTCTAATAGTAGGTGTGTAATAAAACTAGAAGAAATATTTGTTAGGGCAATTTTAGCGCTAAATTTAAATTTTTTTACAACATATATGAGTAAAACTTTAGTCTTAATGAGCGTCTCATGGATAGGAGTTGTATGACTAGCACAGAAACCGTACCACTCAAAAATTTTCCCCCAAATATGTGAGGTTCGCCCCTAGATTTGTTAGGAAAAACATTTATTATTAGTGCTTATGAGTGTACCGGTAGTACTTAGATTCTAGAACTTGCGTTAGTGATTCATCCCGAGACCGCTAGTGAGACTACATTCGTGTAGTTAGGATTTACTACATGATAAGAGGCATTAGGATAACCCTTGTTTTACACCTGTATTATAATTACATTGACTTCATTGGTCAAGTAATTTTCCCACACCTTAGCGATGTACTCATTTTTAGTACACGATACCCCTAGTACACCCCTCAGAGCCTATCTTTTTCGTTTCTAACTTTAAGCATTCTACTTAAAGGAAGAATTTGTTTACAATCCACCCCAAATTTACACCCAAATCGCCTTAGCCTTCCTTGTATGCACTCATCTTTAGTGCATTATTGTGACAACATTTGTTTAAACCCTTAGTTAATTATCTAATTGATTACATGGTTGCTATGTCGAGTCATATTTTGTACATATTGTTTTGGGACGATTGGGACTCATGGGTAAAGTACTAGTGTTATGGAGTAATGGGGAAGAACATCAATTATTACCCCCATGTATGCGTAAATGTTCTAAAGTACTCCAAGTGTTTCGATTATCTTGATTCGAGTCATTAGAATAGTTATTTGTAAAGTACGTAAAAGTTCAAGTGTAAGGGGAGAACCGAGCCCCCTTGATGTATTATTTTGGATGGTAGGGAAAGAGTGTATGCAATAAAAAAAATCGAAAAACCAAGAAAAAGAAAAAAAATATAGAAAAAGAAAAGTGGAAAAAACATACGAACTACCATCCCGTTTCCTTTTATGTTTATCTTAAGTTTTTGTTATTTTTGTTTTATTAGCTTATGTCGAGTCGAGTCTTGGCTTAGCAACGCCATATTGTACATGTAATTGACTAAGATGATTAACTCGCCACTAGTAAAGATTGCCTTTATCCAACAAAACCGTGTTTACCATATCCCTACACCTAATGTTACAACCCTTTAAAAGACCTCTTTGATAGTTTATCCTAGGTGCTTACGCCAAAGTGGTGGAGGTTTTTGATCCTTTCCCAAGCCGATGGTAATCTATGTGCTATGACAGGTAGTGAGTGATATTTTTCCATTTCCATTTGTGATATATACTTTTATGACACCCGAGAGATGTGAGTATCCAAACACTATTTGTGAGGGGCTAGTGTATAATTTCCGTGCTTATTTTAATTAAAGTGGAACGATCATTTGTTGTAATTACTTTTATATTAGTGTTAAATGACCCCTAGCTTATATTTTGATAAGAATAAAAGCACATTTGCTTGAGGGCAAGCAAATCTCAAGTGTAAGGGTATTTGATGAGGCGAAAAGTGTTACGCTTTTAGGGGGTCATTTAAGCCCTAATCCGTAGTTATTTGATCAAATATTGCCTTAAATCGTTCCTTTTGTCATTTTAGGTACTTTGGAGAAGAAATCTGGAAAAGGAAGCATTTTGGACGTTTTTGGAGCATAAAAGTAAAGAAAACGACAAAGTCTCAAAATATGCTGGAAATAGTACCTGACGGCGTCACACCTTACAAGGTGACGGCGTCATGTATTGACAAAGAGGTGGATATGAAGTTTACACGAGACGCGCCAGAAAGATTTTTTGAATTAAAACGTGACGGCGTCACGCTTTGTGACGCCTAGGCCGTCACGTGTTGGAGCAAAAGGAGACGACCTAGAAAGATTTAAAGGGTAACGGCGTCAAAGTTGGATCTGAGCAATCCGAGAGTTATTTTGGCGGCGAGGTGACGGCGACAAGGGCTACAACGTAACGCCGTCAAGTTGTAAAATCTATATATAGTTTTCTATTTTTCATTCAATAGAGAGAGAACTTTTGGGAAAACATTGGGATAAACCCTAGGTCGAGTTTTACAGTATTTTCAAGGGTTTTTCACCCTTGTATCATCCATGCTTAATTAAAGATAAGTCTTCCATTAATCAATCAATATATGTGTTGTTTGATTCTATCTTATGCTTGTCTTTACATTAACATGCTAGGCTAGGTTTTTCTTGTGTTTACTTAGATGTAATGAAACCTAGCTATTGATTATTGGTTGATGGTTGGTTATTAATTGTTGTGGATGAATGATTTCAATGTTAGGCTTAAGAAAACTGGCTAACTTCCAATTGGTAACTTGCTTGAACGTCTTAGGAAACATGAATCGGATGTGTACTACGATGTAATTGGTTGTGTTTAATGCATAAGAGAATATTAATGAGGCCATGATAGGATACTAAACGTGTCGTCATAGGAAGAGATAGGATCATATAGAGTTGAGGAAGGACGTACACGCCCCCACGAATGGTATTAAGGAATACAACCCGTCATCCACGCAATTGTAACAAACTAATCAACCAATAAAAGATAGCTAGGGAGTAGTGAAACCTAAGTAAACACGTTTTTCTCCATATTAGTTTTTCTCACATTTACTTTCTTGTCATTTTATTTTTATTGCATTTGTAGTTTATTGGGTTAGTTGACTAGCAACTAATTCCGCCCACTCCTTCAATACCGAGATTTTACTTGCTTTCATAAAATATAAAAATAGAAAAAGAATCATCTCTCACCCTTAGACCTAGTTAGAGTAGTTTTCAATCCTAACGAATACTATTCCCTGTGGAGAATGATCAATCCCCTGGTACTTGCTACTACACTATACTACATCGGTCAGGTACACTGCCTGGTGGGGATTGCGAGCTTCTCAAGATCCCTTGAGAGGTAAAACCTTTTGCGTAGACTGCAATCCACGCATCAGCCCTAGACTAGCACTATATATACATTGTAAACCCTCCTTGGAGGGTGTTGGTTCTCTAGTTAATTAAAGTTTATTAGTTTTCACACACAAGAGTTCCTTCCACTCTCTCTCTCTACTCATTTTCTCTCTCTAAGATTATATGGTTATGTGTTATGAAATGGTGACCTAACAAGTGGTATCAAGAGCCAAGGGATAATTTAGGTTGTTTTAAGTTAGATTTGTTTGAAAAATTTTGGTTTATTTGCTGTTTTTACGTGTTTCTGCGAGTAAGATAGCGAGTAAGACTTGTTTTTTCGAGTAAGGTTTCGAGTAAGGCATAATTTCTTTGCGAGTAAGCCTTTTAGCGAGTAAGCTAAGTTTCCTTATAGTTTATCTAGTAAGGAATTTTTGTTGCTTTCTACTAAGGGGAAATATACTTCGTTGATTTTAACTCTTCGAGTAAGCCTTTCAAGTAAGACTTTCAAGTAAGACTTTCAAGTAAGCTTTTCAAGTAAGGACTTTCAAGTAAGCTTTTCAAGTAAGGACTTTCAAGTAAGCTTTTCAAGTAAGGACTTTCAAGTAAGCTTTTCATGTAAGGACTTTCAAGTAAGCTTTTCATGTAAGGACTTTCAAGTAAGGTTTTTTCAAGTAAGCTTTTCAAGTAAGTCTTTCAAGTAAGAGAAGTTTTCATTTCAGAGAGTAAGGAATTTCTTCAGAGAGTAAGAAAAGTTCTAATTTTTCAGAGAATAAGAAAAGTTTTTATTTTCAGAGAGTAAGGAGTCCAATTTTTCAGAGAGTAAGGATTACAATTTTTCAGAGAGTAAGGACTTTATTTTGAGAGAGTAAGGATTCTATTTTTTTTTCAGAGAGTAAGGATTTTATTTTCAGAGAGTAAGGATTCTACTTTATCAGAGAGTAAGGAATTTATAACCGAATCTTCTCCGACTTTCGCCAAAACATCTAAACTACAACAACTACCCTATTTATCCTATTTATCCTTCAAAGATCCATTTTAACATAACCACTTTATACATTTTAGTTTGATTATTATGATTTCTTCGCAACAATCAAGGGGGAGAGAAATCTATAAATTGATGTCACAAATTTCCACACCTATCTAAATCTCCACATCATTACACTTCATTCCATCTTCAAGATCCATCAACAACCGTATTCTCAGCAACTCTACAATGTCTCAATCACCTTCTTCCAACTACTTTCCTCACCAATATTCTCAGCGGCAACCGCATCCACAACAACAAATACACAATTCCATCATCCATATGTCTGACATTCATAATGTCCTACTCTATGGCAATGAATCATGGCCTCCCATGTTACTCGCAGGAACATACACGGATTGGAAACTGAGATTTAAAATATGGCTCACAAATCATCCTGATGCAGATCTCATGCTTAAATCCATCCGAGATGGTCCATACAAAATGATATTTCTTGCTGACTCAGTCGAATCAGGGATCATAAAACTATAAACTGCTGCAGATTTGAATGATACTGAACTTGCTCAGTACACTGCTGACGAACAGGCCGCATTCATCATCACATTAGCTCTTCCCAACTCAATTTACATGAATATGGACTATCAAGCCAGCGCTCATGACATGTGGAATAATCTTGAATCTATGCATCGTACAGAAGAACTTCATCACATCAGAATGAAACAGATTCTTGAATCTTGTCTTAACATGAATCCACTGCAAACCATTCTCCCTGCTCCACCATCCCCAGCTGTTGACCATGGATCCTTAATTTACACTTCAACTGGTTTCTTCTTTAATCCTCCAAATGCACCTGAGCCTATCTTCATTCCACAGTACCATCCTGCTTCACTAAATGATCATATGCAATCTCTTCTACAAAATCTAGTGAAGCTTGGACAAGAATCCACTGAAAAAGGCAATGGCATAATGACTACAACTTCAGAATGCTTAAAAACACTGGAAGATACTGATGATGAAGAAGATCTTATCGAACCAAGCATGGCATTTATGGCACATACGGATGACACTGATGAAGGGGGTAATCTCAATGCTGTTTTGGAAAGTTTTATGGAAGATATTCCATCTGATGATGAATATGAAGATTTGGAGGCCAATACAGCAGATGTTATGTTAATGGCAAACATGCATGAACTTCACATGAATGATACAGGCCCAGAGTATGACACTGATGGATCAAATGAACAAATGTATTTCATACAAGCTACTAATGATTCTGAAGATTCATTTGTGAAATTTAACAAAGAGAAATGCATGGCATCTTTTAGATTACTTAAGTCACACCTTAAGGTCCTTTCAAACAAAGACTTAGCAGGAACTCGTTCCGAGTATGGATTCAAACGGGCATTTCCATCACTCTTTGGAGAAGACGTTGACATTTTCACTAATACGATGCTCGACAACGTGAATCAACTTGAAAAGCGACTTGCAACAGAAGAATTTCATGAGAATGAATCCAAGGCCACCTTTAGAGTGCTCAAGGAACAGTTTCAGCAGTTCATCATTTCTCGGTTGTCTTCCGAATATGACAGTGTAATGATATGCAAGTATTTTCTTGAATACACTCGAATCGAAGTTCAAATTTTCAAAGACATGTTGATCCAACATATGGATTCACTTGAGAAGACAATTGATGAAAGAGTACTTCACAGACAAGAGTATGACAAAATGGTGAATGGGGAGAAGTTGCAGATTCAAGAAGTGCAAGCTAATACGGTTAATGCATTTGAAGCTAATTTGGTTGTTACAGAAAGCAGTGGGGCAGAATCAGAAAAGCAAGATGACAGTAGCATATCAGTGAACGATACAAATGTTGATTGTGCAGATATCAGACCCACTTATGACACAGAGCCCATCTTTGACAAAGAGCCAATGGCTGAGGTACAATCAATTATGAATAATAATATATCTGCTCATGATCACCAACTTACTGAACAACCTGAATTCAGAAATGAAGGAGGGGTTGATCAGAATGTTGGCCAACATCTTGTCAAACAACCTTTGTCTGATTCTTTAAATGTATGTAAAACAAATGCACAACGAACCAAACTCTTGAGTTTGAAAATGCTTGCCTCAAAAAGACCATTGCCTAGTTTCAAAAAGATTTTTCAAAACTTGAGGCACATTGCATCTCACTTGAACTTAAATTGCAAAACGAATCTCTAACTTCGGGTAACAATGGTGAGCTTTTGAAAAGACCATTGCCCAGTTTCAAAAAGATTTTTCAAAACTTGAGGCACATTGCATCTCACTTGAACTTAAATTGCAAAACGAATCTCTAACTTCGGGTAACAATGGTGAGCTTTTGAATGAACAAAGTAAACGTGTGGATACATTAGTTAAGGAAAATGAGCTTTTAAAAGGTCAAATTCAAGCAAATGTGTTTGCACATGCTGCATTGCAAAACAAATGAAGAAGATTGACTGGCCAAAATGTGGATGCTAAGTTTTCAAAACCATCAAACTTGGGGAAACCGACTCTACAACCTATCAGAAACAAATCAGTGGTTAGACAGCCAACTGCATATAAATCTGAACGACCAAAATTTTCAAAATCTCGGTTTGCCTCCCAAGTTGTTGAGAAAAATGATTTGACAAAACCAGTCACTCCACATTCTTGGCCTAAGGAAAATGCATCTGTTTATGCTAAACCTCAATATGTGATTAAACCTAGCTCATCTAGGATTAGTTCAAAAACAGTGTTTAAAACGAGCATTAAAAGTAAAGAGTCTTATGGCAAAAAATGGCATGTACAAGAACTATGATCTAGAGAAGGCTTGGAAAAAGGCACTACATCAAAAAGACAGAATTCTAGGTTCAAAACCTCATGTAATGCCTTCCACTATATTACTGTACACTGCTAGTAGTAGCGAACCAAAACCTAAGAGTACTCAACAAACTAGTAGGAATTGGCTAGCATCTAAGAGTAGTTGCATAAACAAACCCGTTGAACCAAATGACATGATTCAGAAACCTAAGAAGTGGATTAATATAGGACGTAGGTTTTCTTAAAGAAGTGATGCTCCCACATAGTGGATTAATATAGGACGTAGGTTTTCTCAAAGAAGTGATGCTCCCACATTTCATAACGCTGCATCTAAAATGAAAACTTCTCCTAGATCTAAGCTTAGGTGGGTTCCCACAGGTAGAATTTTCAAAACAATTGGTCTTAGGTGGATTCCTACAGGTAAGATTCTAGACATTTGCACCAAAACTAATGTGAACTCCACAACATCTATCACTAAGGCGAGAAAGAGAACCATCGAAATTGTGTGTACGGGTGTCAAGAAGATAATTGACACTACAACTTTATGCTTCTAACATCCGGAACCCAATTACACATGGGGATCCATGTTCTCTGTTTTGTCTTTTCCTTCTTTCTTTACAGATACAACAGGGATGGCTTTGGAACAACTCAGTTTCGGACCCGAGCTTAATGTTATGGCTTTTGAGCACAACAGCTTAGGACCCGCAACCAACCGTCATAACTTCACAGATCCTTCAACTGAACCATTGTCACTTACCTGTAAAGAATTGGAAAAACTGTTTGCTCCACTGTTTGATGATTCATTTGCAAGCCGTTCTCCAGATGTCTCACCAATTTCCGCTGCTCAACCTGATCATATTCAAGAAAATGATACACCTGGACAAACAACAACCACTGTCACTACGGACGGTCCTCCAAGTGAATCTCCATCAACAGAAGAACAGACTACTTCCAAAAACAGTGACACGGCTGCTGATCAACAAAATCAAGAAGTACCCGCACTTGCATATTATGACGGAAATGCTTTATTCAATCCATTTGCACCGTCTCCAACCGTTCCTGATATAGCAGAATCGTCTTCTCCTAATTTGGATCCGTCTAAGATGCATATGTTCTACCAACATCACCCTTCGACACATCATTGGACTTAAATGGATTTGGAAAAACAAGCTGAACTCCAAGCATATTGCTCTCAGATATCATTTCCTCAAGGAGCATGTCAAGAAGGGTACTATTGAACTATAGTTTATGGGTACGGAATACCAGTTGGCAGACTTATTCACCAAAGCCTTTCCTCATGCAAGATTTGTGGAATTAGTTTATCAGATTGGTATGCGGTGTTTGACTCCAAAAGATTTGGAAAATTTTCTCAAACAAACATGAAAGTCAAACACCAAAACATTTTGTAAATATTTTATCAAAAAACAAAATACAAAAATATAAAACTTTCAAAAACTACAAAAAGAATCTTCTTTCTCCGTGTGCAAACTTCTTATCTTCAAAACTATGTTCCTCCATTAAAACAAATTTTGCTTTACATTGTCAAAATGGAACATGTTTTGAGGGGGAGAAAATTTTCACAACATCATGAAGTTTGCACACATTATCATAATTCTTCAAGGAAAATTTGTTTCTTCGTTATTCGTATCAAAATCTCATTTTCAAAAATTTCTATGATCTCTTGAATTATGATGTGCATAAATGTTTCTCAAAATAAATGCTAATTCGAGTGGGAGAATAGAAATTTTTCTGCAATGATCCTAAGTTAACCATGTTTAGACTTCAAATAGAAAAGTAATTAACCTTTAATGAGTAAAGTTCACAAAAGTCTTAAACTTAGGTAAAAGGACCTTGCATGAAAAATAAAACAGGCTCAGGGACTGCAAGTGTCAAACAGTCAAAGTTTACTCTACACTTAGTGACACTAACAAATGTTTCCACAAATGTTCTCAAAAGTATCACACATAGTCGAAAACTGATGCGTGGTTTTGTGACCTTACAACAGGTTTTACCTCTCGAGGGATCTCAAGAGGCTTACAACCCCACCAGGCAGTGTACCTGACCGATGTAGTATAGGATAGTGGTAAGTACGGGGGATTGATCGTTCTCTCACAGGGAATAGTGTTCGTTAGGATAGAAAAACTACTCTAATAGGTCTAAGGGTGGAAGGAAGATTCTTTTTGTATTTTTATGTTTTATGGAAAGCAAGTAAAATCTCGGTTTTGGAAGAAGGGCGGAATTAGTTGCTAGTCAACTAACCCAAGTTTACTACTTATGCAAATTAAAATAAAATAAATATCTAAACTATTGTGGTTGTGAAAACAATATGGAGAAAGTTGTGTTTACTTAGATTTCATTACTCCCTAACTATCTTTTACCGGTTAATTGATATGTATGTTACTTGTGTGGATGAAGGGTGTATTCCTAATAACTCATGGAGTGGCATACATATCTCTCCAATTCTATGAGCTCTTATCTCGCCCTATGCCATGCACGGCACAACCATAGGGGTTGTAAACAGTGGCTCATGCGTTAAATACTACCTTAATAGCCTAGTATGCCTTGGCTACATGTTTCCCAAGACGTTCAAGCACGTTACCATAAAGGAGGTTGGCCAGTTTTCTTGAGCCTAACATTGATGGAACAATCATCCCAACAAACAACAACACACACCAATTAACCAATAATTAATAGTTAGGTTTCATTAGATCTAAGCAAACACTAGAGAATTTAGCTACACATGTTAATTAAAAGACAAGCAAAAGAGATAATCAACCAACACATAGACATATTGATTGAATTAAAGTGAAGACTTATCTTTAATTAAGCATGAGGGTTCCAAGGGTTGGAAACCCTAAAAAGTACAGAAAATTCGTCTTTAGGGTTTGCCCTAAAAGTTCTCCACAAAGTTCCACACTAATGAATGAAAATTAGAAAACTATATATAGATTTTACACTCTGACGGCGTCAGGTTATAAGGGCTGACGCCGTCAGCTCGCCGCCATTAGGTTTCTCGGATGGCCTAGATCCACTTCTGACGCCGTCACCTTATAAATCCTTCTGGGCCGTCACTCTTTAACTTTACTCCTGACGGCCTACTTTTCCTAACACCTGACGGCGTCAGGTGTTAAATCCAAAATTTCCTCTGGCCCGTCATTTGATAATTGGTTTCCACTCTTTTGTCAAGGCTTTCTGACGGCGTCACCTTGTGACTTCTGACGCCGTCAGGTTGTAAATCTTCATCTTTTGAGACTTTGTCGTTTTCTTCACTTTTATGCTCCAAAAACGTCCGAATATGCATGTTTTCCAGAATTCCTCTCAAAAGTACCTAAAATGACAAAAGGAACGATTTAGGGCAATATTTGATCACATTTATACGAATTAGGGCTTAAATGACCCCCTAAAAGCGTAACACTTTTCGTCTCATCAAATACCCTTACACTTGAGATTTGCTTGTCCTCAAGCAAATGAGCTTTTATTCCAATCAAAATATGAGTTAGGGGTCATTTAACACGAATATAAAAGTAATTACAACAAATAGTTATTAGACCCTAATCATAACAAGCACGGAAATCATACACTAGCACCTCACAAATAGTGTTTGGATTCTCACATCTCTCAAATGTCATAAAGTTTATATCTCATAAATGGAAACGGAAAATAACACTCACTACCTGTCATAGCAAATAGATTACCATAGGCTTGGGAAAGGATCAATTACTCCTCCACTAGGCGTAAGCACCTAAGATAAACTATCAAAGAGGGCTTTATAAAGGGTTGTAACGTAAGGTGTAGGGATATGATAACACGGTTTGGTTGGAATAAAGGGTATTTTAGTGGTGGCGAGTTAATTATCATGATCAAATACATGCACTCTACATCGTTGCTTAAGTCAAGACTCGACTCAATCTTAGTCTAAAAATGAAATAACAAAAACTAAAAAGGAACATAAAAGGAAACGGGATGGTAGTCCGTATGTTTTTCTTCTTTCTTTTTCATATTTTTTTGTATTTTTCTTGATTTTTCGATTTTTTTTTCATACACTCTTGCCCTACCATCCAAAATAATACATCATAGGGGATTTGCATTCCCCTTACACTTGAATCTTTACATAACTTTACAATCACTATTCTAATGACTCGAATTAAGATAATCGAAAAACTTGGAGTACTTTTTAAATATTTAGCACGTATGGGGGTAATAATGTTGTTCTTCCCCATTACTTCATTACACTAGTACTTTACCCATGAGTCTCAATCGTCCCAAAACAATATGTACAAGGATATGACTTAACTTAGCAACCATGTAATTGACCGGATAATTAACTAAGGGTTTAACAAATGTTTTCACAATAATGCACCAAAGGTGGGTGCATACAAGGTACGCTAAGGCGATTTGGGTGTACATTTAATGGGGTGTAACAAATTCTCACTTTGAGTAAGATGCTCAAAGATCGAAACGAAAGGATAGGCTCGGAGGGGTGTACTAGGGGTATCGTGTTCCAAAAATGGATACAACGCAAAGGGTGTGGGAGAATTACTTGGCCAATGAAGTTAATGTAATTATAACAAAAATACGGGTGTAAAACAATGGGTTAATCCTAATGCCTCTTATCATGTAGTAGATCTTAACTACACGAATGTAGTCTCACTTGTGTATTTGAGATGGTCCTAACGCAAGTTCTAGAATCTAAATGCTACCGGTACTCACATCATAGCACCAAAGATGGGTGCTTTTCCTACCAATTCTAGGGGCGAACCTCACATATTTGGGGTGGAAAATTTTTTAGTGGTACGGTTTTGTGCTAGTCATACAATTTCCTATCCATGAGACGCTCATTAAGATCAAGGTTTCACTTCTAGATGTTGTAAAAAATTTTAAATTGGCGCTAAAATTGCCCTAACAAATATTTCTCTTGGTTTTATTGCAAATTTACTATCAAACAAAACAAAACATCAAGCGTAAGTGTATTCTCAACGGTGTCTTCATTTACCCCCCTTACACTTAAACCGAACATTTTCCCCAATGTTCAAATAGAAGACGTAAAAGTAAATAAAATGAAAGAATGAAATCAAATACTCCCCTGAATCGTTTGATGTGGATAGTGAAGTAACATGGTTAGATCTTCTTCCAAGAAAGACGAGCATTCAAAGCTTCCCTTCCAAAATAATAGACGTCTTCTTGTCCAAAATAACCTGTTAACCTGAAAAAGATAAAGGCCAACCTCGCATAAAATCGGCGGTAAAATCTACATAATAAGATATAATGCTTGTGGAATGAATATTTTGCAGAACTCCTGGAGATTATAAGTTAAAGAATTGAAAAAACTTTTTATGTTTCCGGAAGAAATACAAAACTTTCAAAAATTACAGAAAATTATAGCCTGACGCCGTCAGGTTGTTATACATGACGCCGTCAGAAATGATCTGACAGAATTCTCATGTTAAGTTCCCGGGAAAAATTCTGGAAAAAACTATACCTTACTTCCTGGAATTCCTGCAAAAATTCATTATGACTCGATACAAGCATTAGACTCAAACAAATACTAACATGTATGTTAATTTACATTGTTATGATTCATGTTCATTCGTTCTATATAAACCGATTTAGATTTCCCTTACACTTAGCTTTTGCAAAATACCTTTATATGTAGTTAAGACGAAGTTAAAAACAAAATAAAGCATTTTCACAAGTTAGTTTGAAGCATGAATCAATAACAAGAAATATAACTTACATACGGAAACAAATAAAATCAAACAAACAAACAAACAAAACAAATAAAGCAAATAAAGCTTGGGTTGCCTCCCAATAAGCGCTTGTTTTTATTCAAGACTTCGACAAACGTTCCCGAAATATAATTAAAGAGAAAAACAATTAAACATATGGGGAACCGAAATTTGCGGGTTGTCACATCAGGTGTTAAATCCTCTGGCCCGTCAATTGAAAATTGGATTCCACTCTTTTGTCAAGGCTTTCTGATGGCGTCACCTTGTGACTTCTGACGCCGTCAGGTTTTAAATCTCCATCTTTTGAGACTTTGTCGTTTTCTTCACTTTTATGCTCCAAAAACGTCCGAATATGCATGTTTTCCAGAATTCTTCTCAAAAGTACCTAAAATGACAAAAGGAACGATTTAGGGCAATATTTGATCACATTTATACGAATTAGGGCTTAAATGACCCCCTAAAAGCGTAACACTTTTCGTCTCATCAAATACCCTTACACTTGAGATTTGCTTGTCCTCAAGCAAATGAGCTTTTATTCCAATCAAAATATGAGTTAGGGGTCATTTAACACGAATATAAAAGTAATTACAACAAATAGTTATTAGACCCTAACCATAACAAGCACGGAAATCATACTCTAGCACCTCACAAATAGTATTTGGATTCTCACATCTCTCAAATGTCATAAAGTTTATATCTCATAAATGGAAACGGAAAATAACACTCACTACCTGTCATAGCAAATAGATTACCATAGGCTTGGGAGAGGATCAATTACTCCTCCACTAGGCGTAAGCACCTAAGATAAACTATCAAAGAGGGCTTTACAAAGGGTTGTAACGTAAGGTGTAGGGATATGATAACACGGTTTGGTTGGAATAAGGGGTATTTAGTGGTGGCAAGTTAATTATCATGATCAAATACATGCACTCTACATCGTTGCTTAAGTCAAGACTCGACTCGATCTTAGTCTAAAAATGAAATAACAAAAACTAAAAAAGGAATATAAAAGGAAACGGGATGGTAGTCCGTATGTTTTTCTTCTTTCTTTTTCATATTTTTTTTGTATTTTTCTTGCTTTTTCGATTTTTTTTTTCATACACTCTTGCCCTACCATCCAAAATAATACATCATAGGGGATTGCATTCCCCTTACACTTGAATCTTTACATAACTTTACAATCACTATTCTAATGACTCGAATTAAGATAATTGAAAAACTTGGAGTACTTTTAAAATATTTAGTACGTATGGGGGTAATAATGTTGTTCTTCCCCATTACTTCATTACACTAGTACTTTACCCATGAGTCCTAAACGTCCCAAAACAATATGTACAAGGATATGACTCGACTTAGCAACCATGTAATTGACCATATAATTAACTAAGGGTTTAACAAATGTTTTCACAATAATGCACCAAAGGTGGGTGCATACAAGGTAGGCTAAGGCGATTTGGGTGTACATTTAATGGGGTGTAACAAATTCTCACTTTGAGTAAGATGCTCAAAGATCGAAACGAAAGGATAGGCTCGGAAGGGTACACTAGGGGTATCGTGTACCAAAAATGGATACAACGCAAAGGGTGTGGGAGAATTACTTGACCAATGAAGTCAATGTAATTATAACAAATATACGGGTGTAAAACAATGGGTTAATCCTAATGCCTCTTATCATGTAGTAAATCTTAACTACACGAATGTAGTCTCACTTGTGGATTTGAGATGGTCCTAACGCAAGTTCTAGAATCTAAATACTACCAGTACTCACATCATAGCACCAAAGATGGATGCTTTTCCTACCAATTCTAGGGGCGAACCTCACATATTTGGGGTGGAAAAATTTTTTAGTGGTACGGTTTTGTGCTAGTCATATAATTTCCTATCCATGAGACGCTCATTAAGATTAAGGTTTCACTTCTAAATGTTGTAAAAAATTTTAAATTGGCGCTAAAATTGCCCTAACAAATATTTTTCTTGGTTTTATTACAAATTTACTATCAAACAAAGCAAAACATCAAGCATAGGTGTATTCTCAACGGTGCTTTCATTTACCCCCCTTACACTTAAACCGAACATTGTCCCCAATGTTCAAATAAAAGACGTAAAAGTAAATAAGATGAAAGAATGAAATCAAATACTCCCCTGAATCGTTTGTTGTGGATAATGAAGTAACATGGTTAGATCTTCTTCCAAGATAGACGAACGTTCAAAGCTTCCCTTCCGAAATAATAAACGTTTTCTTATCCAAAATAACCTGTTAACCTGAAAAAGATAAAGGCCAACCTCGCGTAAAATCGGCGGTAAAATCTACATAATAAGATATAATGCTTGTGGAATGAATATTTTGCAGAATTCCTGGAGATTATAAGTTAAATAATTGACAAAACTTTTTAAGTTTCCGGAAAAATACAAAACTTTCAAAAATTGCAGAAAATTATAACCTGACGCCGTCAGGTGTTAATCCTGACGCCGTTAGAAAGTTCTGACAGAATTCTCATGTTAAGTTTCCGGGAAAATTCTGGAAAATCTAAATCTTACTTCCTGGAATTCCTGCAAAAATTCATTATGACTCGATACAAGCATTTGACTCAAACAAATACTAATATGTAAGTTAATTTCATTGTTATGATTCATGTTCATTCGTTCTATATAAACCGATTTAGATTTCCCTTACACTTAGCTTTTGCAAAATACCTTTATATGTAGTTAAGACGAAGTTAGAAACAAAATAAAGCATTTTCACAATTTAGTTTGAAGCATGAATCAATAATCAAGAAATTTAACTTACATACGGAAACAAATAAAATCAAATAAACACACAAAAACACACAAAACATGGGTTGCCTCCCAAGAAGCGCTTTTCTTTATTTACGAGTCTTGTAGCTAGACTCAAAGTCACCCTATCCGACATAGGTGAGTTCCGCATCGAGGATATCCTTAGGGTTGATTTTGGTTGGAAGTTTCCTATCGGTGCGTTTAGTGAAGTATCACCTCTCAAAATTCTCTCCATCCGGGTCATATAGAGTTATCTTAATGTGCCATGATCCATCTCCTTCCTTAGGTGGCTTTTTCCAATCCCATTTGTGCTTATCACCTTCGCTTTTCCACTTATTCATGGCTAGGTTGATTGGCAAAACTCCTAGGAAGTCGGTCATCTTTCTAAAAACTAGGGGATCTTCAAAGGGATCTAGTTCGGTGTCCCTAGCTAAAAGTTGTTCTACTGTTTGCGTTCGGTTTACAAATTCTTCTTCTAGGTAGAATGGGCGTTGGAGTCCTATAAAGTCTCCTTCTAACCATGGTCCGTATCTAGAAGTCTTCCTATCGGGAGGTTCCTCAATGGTGTCATAGGCATGTTTCTTAACATCATAAACCGACCAAGTTTCTCCTTCTCCTACCGCTATCTTGGATCTCCTACAATCAATCATAGCACTAGCGGTGGCTAGAAATCCTCTTCCTATCAACAAGGGGCATGTGGGGTCGCTAATCATATCGAGGACGTGGAAATCGGCTAGCCTTGTTAACTTTCCTATGTGAACTATCACGTCCTTTACTACTCCTACCGGGTATGCTACGCTTCCATCCGCTAACCCTATTATTACCTCGGTCTCTTCTAGCTTTCCTAGTTTGAGGGTGGTGTAGAGAGGTAGTGGAAGTAAGTTGAGGCTAGATCCAAGATCGGCTAGTGTGTCATAAGCTTCCGAATTACCAATCTTACATGGTAGGACAAATAGACCCGGATCATCTAACTTCTTAGGTAGTTTGTTTCGAACGAAGGCGGTCCCTTTCTCACCTAATTTGAGCTTCTTCTCATATTTTTCTAGTAGGGCGTTATAGTAGGGGGCTCGTTCTAACACATCAATAACCGGACGTTCAAGGTGGAGTTCCTTGAATTCTTCGTCGAGGTCTTGTGTGGGGGGTGTTTCAACTATGTTATCGACCGATTTGGCGTTGGATGCCTTACTCTCGTGGTCTTTTTGAGGGATTTGGGTTTGTTTGAAACACGTGCTCATGGCGTTGACCGAATAGTATTGTGGGCAAGAACTAGGGGACGAAACCGAAGAAATGGAGTTAACGTTTAGTTTCGGGTTCTTGACCGTGTCGCTCGGGAGGGCTCCCATTTCTCGGTCATTGAGAATCTTCAACAAAGAATCGATTTTATCGGTCATCTCGCTTTGCTTTTGTTTGAACTCGGATTCAAACTTGGATATACGAGCTTCTTGAGATGCCATAAATTTCGACATCAACCCTTCAAAGTTGTTGGTACTACCATAGTTGTTGGAAGGATTGTTGTTGAAGGTACGGTTGGAGGAATTACCGTTGGATTGAAACCGGTTAGGTGGGTTAGAAGAATTGTTTTGGGGTGCGTTTTGGTTTGACTTCCACCTAAGGTTGGGGTGATTTTTCCATGAGGGGTTGTATGAATCTCCATAAGGGTTTGGCTCGGGTTTGAAAGTGTACCACTTATCTCCCGCTCCGTCGGTACGCGTGGATGCGTAGTCCGCAAAAGCTTGTTCGGGGAGTTCCATGCAATCACGAGTGTCGTGGGGACCACTACATAATTCGCACGAAGAAGTGATTTTGTTCACTTGGCTTGAAGGTTTAGGAGCTTCGTAGGATTTCATGAGAAACTTGACTTGGTCTTCAAGTTCTATGATCCTACGGTCGGAAGTGCTTGAATTATTCGAAGGCAAAGATATTGCCTTGACCGTTTTATTCAAATCACGGGGATCATTCCAACTTTCGTTGTCATATAGAGCAAGGTCTTCTAGGAGATCCCATGATTGTTCCGCACTTAGATCACGTAGCTTGCCACCGGCCGCTTGGTCAATGGTTTGCCTCGTGTGGAGATTGATGTGGTCATAGAAGATTTGGACTTGGAGCCAAAGGTCTATGCCATGATGAGGGACTTTTTGGAGTAAGTCCTTGAATCGAGTCCATGCCTCGTAGAGGGTTTCGCCTTGGCGTTGTTGGAACGCCAAGATATCATTCCTTAGCTTGGTAGTTCTCCCCGGTGGGAAAAATTGAGCAAGGAAACGAGTTGTGAGATCGTCCCAAGAGGTGATGGATCCTGCGGGAAGTCGCTCAAGCCATTGACTAGCTTGGTCCCGTAGAGAGAATTGGAAGAGACGCAATCGGGTCGTCTCTCGAGTTGCAACATCAAGGTCTATGGAATCTACGATTTTGAGGAAATCCTTGAGATGTTGGTTTGGATCTTCGGAACGAAGTCCATGGAATGCGCATCCGCTTTGCACCAACCGGATGGTGTCGGATCGCAAGGGAGTGACATTGGCTCCTTGAGTGAGCTCAATGGTGTTTCGATAGCCAAGGTGGCTAGGTCGGGAATACTCTCCTAAGGTGCGGGGTCTAGGAGGTTGGTTTGGTTGTGGTGGGTGGTTTGGTTGAATTAGGTTGTTGGGATCAAGGATGTTACCACCTTCCATGATGGCGGATGGTAAAGATTACGAACAAAAACACGAAGAAAAAGATAGACTAAAGAAAATCCTAGAAAAAGAAAATAAAAATCTCACTAGAAAGGAATCTAGTGAGTAGACCTAAAGAAATAAAAATTCTACCTAAACAATAACTATTCCCCGGCAGCGGCGCCAAAAACTTGATGCGTGGTTTTGTGACCTTACAACAGGTTTTACCTCTCGAGGGATCTCAAGAGGCTTACAACCCCACCAGGCAGTGTACCTGACCGATGTAGTATAGGATAGTGGTAAGTACGGGGGATTGATCGTTCTCTCACAGGGAATAGTGTTCGTTAGGATAGAAAAGCTACTCTAATAGGTCTAAGGGTGGAAGGAAGATTCTTTTTGTATTTTTATATTTTTTTGAAAGCAATTAAAATCTCGGTTTTTAGAGGAAGGGCGGAATTAGTTGCTAGTCAACTAACCCAAGTTTACTACTTATGCAAATTAAAATAAAATAAATATCTAAACTATTGTGGTTGTGAAAACAATATGGAGAAAATTGTGTTTACTTAGATTTCATTACTCCCTAACTATCTTTTACCGGTTAATTGATATGTGTGTTACTTGTGTGGATGAAGGGTGTATTCCTAATAACTCATGGAGTGGCATACATATCTCTCCAATTCTATGAGCTCTTATCTCGCCCTATGCCATGCACGGCACAACCATAGGGGTTGTAAACAGTGGCTCATGCGTTAAATACTACCTTAATAGCCTAGTATGCCTTGGCTACATGTTTCCCAAGACGTTCAAGCACGTTACCATAAAGGAGGTTGGCCAGTTTTCTTGAGCCTAACATTGATGGAACAATCATCCCAACAAACAACAACACACACCAATCAACCAATAATTAATAGTTAGGTTTCATTAGATCTAAGCAAACACTAGAGAATTTAGCTACACATGTTAATTAAAAGACAAGCAAAAGAGATAATCAACCAACACATAGACATATTGATTGAATTAAAGTGAAGACTTATCTTTAATTAAGCATGAGGGTTCCAAGGGTTGGAAACCCTAAAAAGTACAGAAAATTCGTCTTTAGGGTTTGCCCTAAAAGTTCTCCACAAAGTTCCACACTAATGAATGAAAATTAGAAAACTATATATAGATTTTACACTCTGACGGCGTCAGGTTATAAGGGCTGACGCCGTCAGCTCGCCGCCAATAGTTTTCTCGGATGGCCTAGATCCACTTCTGACACCGTCACCTTATAAAACCTTCTGGGCCGTCACTCTTTAACTTTACTCCTGACGGCCTACGTTTCCTAACACCTGACGGCGTCAGGTGTTAAATCCTCTGGCCCGTCATTTGAAAATTGGATTCCACTCTTTTGTCAAGGCTTTCTGACGGCGTCACCTTGTGACTTCTGACACCGTCAGGTTGTAAATCTCCATCTTTTAAGACTTTGTCGTTTTCTTCACTTTTATGCTCCAAAAACGTCCGAATATGCATGTTTTCCAGAATTCTTCTCAAAAGTACCTAAAATGACAAAATGAACGATTTAGGGCAATATTTGATCACATTTATACAAATTAGGGCTTAAATGACCCCCTAAAAGCGTAACACTTTTCGTCTCATCAGTTTCCAATATTGAGAATTGTCGAAGTGTGTGTAGGATTATGGTAGGGTGGGATAGCAATGTTATTGGTGCAAACTTGATTTCTCATTTTGATCAAGCTATGCATTTTGAAATTAACTTCGTTCACGACCACAGGAAGCAATTTGTAACTTTTGTATATGCTAAAAATTTCAACAGGGAAAGGAAGGCTTTATGGGATAATTTAATGGAACACAGTAAGGTTGTTAAGGAAGATCTGTGGGTCCTATTGGGCGATTTCAATGTGGCATTAAATATTGAAGACTGCTCTGACTTAGATGCTGTAAAAGACAAAGATGTGGAGGATTTCAGAAGCTGTCTAGAGTCTTTGGGGCTAGATGATATTACAAGTAAAGGTATGTTCTACACTTGGATTCAAAAGCGTCACAACCCTGATACTGGTATTTTAAAGAAATTGGATAGAGCATTAGGAAATCACAGTTTTATTTCTTCTTATCAAAGCTGTTTTGCTGAATTTTTACCGTTTGTAACCTCGGATCATTGCCCTGTGGTCTTGGGGTATCCTTTAGTCAAAATTTCCAAACCTAGGTCGTTTCGGTTTGTTAACTTTCTGGCTGATAAGGATTCATTCATACCTATAGTTAGAGAAAACTGGGATATTGAGGTTAATGGTTTCCGTATGTTTATTCTGGCTAAGAGATTAAAAAATATGAAGCGACATTTGAGAAATATGAATAGGACGAATGGTAATGTGTTTAACAAGGTGAAGGCGCTTATGGTTGAGCTTAAAAGGGTTCAACAAAGTTTAGATAAAGATCCTAACAATAGCGGCCTTAGAGAGGAGGAATTTATTTACTGTAATGCCTATAAAGAAGCGGTTAGGGATGAGGAAAACTTGCTTAGGCAAAAAACTAAAATCCAATGGTTAAAAGACGGGGACCAGAATACTTCATTTTTCCATAATACGCTTAAGATCAGAACTAGTAGATGTAGAATTCAGGTTGTTTATGATGAGCAAGGTAATAAGTTCTATGGAGATGATGTCCCGGGTTGTTTTGTGGATCATTTTCAAAAGTTTTTGGGTAGTGAAGATGAGGTGATTCCTATAGAGAGCTATGATGATTTGTTTATCAAGAAACTTGATCCTTTAGTTGCTGAAAACATGGTCAGAGATGTTACGGATGTTGAAATTAAAGGGGCAATGTTTAGTATTGACGATGATAAGACAGCGGGCCCAGATGGTTTTACATCTAAATTTTATAAAGCAGCTTGGAGTATTGTTGGGAATGATGTTTGTGCAGCTGTGAGAGAGTTTTTTACTTCTGGAAAGCTTCTTGGTGAGTTTAATGCTAATCTGATTTCTCTCATCCCCAAGATTCAAGTACCTTTGAAGGTATCGGATTACAGACCTATTGCATGCGGAAATGTCATTTACAAATGTATTAGCAAGGTCATCACCAACAGAATTAAAGATGGATTATGTGACTTGATCGATAGCAACCAGTGTGCATTTATCCCGGGGAGACAAATCAGCGACAATATTCTTTTGGCTCAAGAACTTATGCAAGGGTATAGCTGGAATGGTAAGATCAGAAAGTGTGCTTTCAAGGTGGACATCCAAAAGGCGTATGACACCGTTAACTGGAAGTTCTTAAAGACTGTTCTTATCATATTTGGCTTTCATCAATCTATGGTGCATTGGATCATGGTATGTCTTACTTTCGCCTCCTTTTCTATTTGTGTAAATGGTGAATTGCATGGTTTCTTTAGAAGTAGTCGTGGTCTTAGGCAGGGTGACCCGATCTCGCCTTACCTTTTTACCATTGTTATGGAAGTTTTAAATATGATGGTGAAGAGACAGATTAGGAATGATAATAGGTTCCGTTACCACTGGGGTTGTAAGAAATTGTTGTTGACCCACTTATGTTTTGCGGACGATTTGTTATTATTATGCCATGGTGATGAAATTTCAGCTTGTATTTTGAGAAGAGCGTTAGATGAGTTTTCTATGACTTCAGGCCTGTTCCCCAGTCTTGCTAAAAGTGCGGTTTTCTTTGGGAGTGTGCCGGATAGGGTTAAGTCTAGGATTCTTCTTGCTATGCCTTTTAGTGTTGGTGATCTTCCTATGAAGTATTTGGGCATCCCTTTAAAGGGTAAGAGAATTCGTAATGTTGATTGTCGAGTTTTGATAGATAAAGTTAAGAACAGAATCCATGATTGGAGAAATAAAACATTATCGTTTGTGGGTAGAGCTCGATTAATTGCTTCTGTGCTTGCTTCTCTTCATTTTTATTGGGCTTCCATGTTCATCATTCCTACTTATATTTGTGATAAAATTGATAAATTACTCAAGAAATTTATGTGGTCTGGTGGGGGTGAGGTTAGAGGCATAGCTTGTGTCGCTTGGAAAGACGTTTGTAAGCCCAAAAATCAGGGTGGCCTTGGATTTAAACCACTTAGGCTCATGAATAAGGCGTTAATGACAAAACACCTCTGGAATGTTATTAGTAAAAAAGATTCGTTATGGGTCAAATGGGTTCATGCATATAGGGTTAAGGGTAGAAACATTTGGAATGATATCAGTTTTGTGAATGGCTCATGGAGTTGGAATCAAATTCTAAGTCTTAGGGATGAGATTCGTAGTTTTGTTGGGTATAAGTTGGGTAATGGTAGAGAGTGTTCTGTGTGGTTTGATAAATGGTACAAAAACGGCCCTTTATGCAAACTCATTACTCATAATTTTATCACTGAGCAAGGTTTTGATATCAATGATAAAGTGGTTGATCTAATCGACAAAAATGGATGGAAATGGCCGCCTGAATGGTGTGATTTATTTGGTGAAGTTTTGAATGCCCCGGTCCCTAGTTTGGTTAATGACTGTAATGACAAGCTTATATGGGTTAATAAGAAGGATAAGGAATCTGACTTTAGTGTCAAGGAAGCTTGAAAAGCTTTGAGAACTGATTGTCCTAAGGTTCTATGGTATAAACAAATTTGGTTTTCACAATGTATTCCTAGGCACGCATTTGTTCTCTGGATGGCTATGAGGGGTAGGCTTAAGACTAGGGACAGAATTTCTAAATGGTTCAACTTTTCTAATATTCGGTGCCCTTTGTGTAATCTTGCTGATGAAAACCACAGCCATCTGTTTTTCAGTTGCAACTTTTCTAGGATTATATGGGAGAATCTCAAACCTCTATGTAGACTTGAAGATCTTTCTTGTGTTTGGGGTGAAATTGTGTCGAGTTTGTCTATTAAAGCTGCTAACAACTCCATTTGGAGTGTTATCCAGAGATTGGTGTTTGGAGCAGCAGTATATTTTATTTGGCAGGAACGAAACTTTCGTATTTTCCAGAATAATTTTAGGACTGATGATATGGTGTTTAGAATTATTGTGGATACAGTGAGACACAAACTATTGGGTTTGAAAATTAAGCGGTCTTTGGATTCAGAAAAGGCTGCTATAGTTTCGAAGATTCCGTTGAAGAGTATTCATGGTGATAATAGTTGCAATCAGAATAATGGCAGAAATATGGATCAAAATGGTGTGCCGATGATATTACATAGAGTTTGGTGTGGGTTTATGCTGCACTGGATCACATGGTTTCGGGTGCAGGATGGTTGTTTGATGAATGGTGTTGGGCATTCTAGTTTGATCTATGCTACTAACCATCATTTTGCTAGTGTTGTTTGTTTATTGATGATTTGCAGGTTTTTTGATTATTATATTAGTTGGGTTCTCTGGTTTTGCTTGGGTACGGGTTTCTGGAAATGTAACCAAGTTTTCGATCGGGGTGACTGTATTTTAGGCAAGTTGCTATGCACTACAGAAGCAAGGATAGCTTCCTGCGCTGGCCATCAGATTGTGGTTTTGGGGTGTGGATGGCTATGCACTACAGGAACCGATTCTAGCTTCTGCGCTGGTAACTTGTATTGGTTTTTACGGTCTCGAATGAGTTTAAAGAGTATTGAGACTGAGTTTGTGACTGGCACCAGGTTATGTCCTATTTTGTTCATTATCAGCAGGATTGCCGGTAAATTCTTGTTTGGAAAGACTATTAGTATTGGTTGGGGTATGGGGTCTGGTGTGTTAATTGGAGTCTGGGCTTTCTTGATTATATTTCTTTGGTACTCTGACACACATGAACCTTGTACTCTTTTTCCTTGCTCAAAGTTTTCCCACGGGGTTTTTATTTGGCAAGGTTTTTTAACGAGACAAGGTTTATGGATGATTGGTTGTTATGATGACTCATCCTTTCCCAGTTTTGTTGCGGATGCTATGGCAGATATGGATTGCTTCAAGTTTATGCAGTTTGGTCAAGAAGTTGTATATGGTGTGCATCAGACTTATGAAGATCTACCATGGTTCAAGGCTGCAATTTTGGTTATGAAGTTGTTTGATGGTTTGTGTTGCTGTTGGTAGTATGAGATCTGTTTTCATGGAACTTCTAGACTGCATCAGTTTGGGTTTGACTTTTGTTATGGTGAGCAACTCCCTTTTTATCAGTTTTAGTATTTTGCTTTCTATGGTTCATATGCATATGGTGATGTTTGGACTTACATTGGTTGGTCCCTTTGTAATGTTCCATGTATTCAGAGTATGTGTATGGACTTAGATTAAGCTGGTTTCTGCTAAGACTGAACTAGGGGGTTGTTTGGTTTTAGTTATGTACTTATAGTTTTGGCTATTGTTTTCTTTAGTCATTGCTTCTCTGGTTTGTATTAGAATGGTATGTTGCCATTTCTATTTTTTGGTTTCTGTTTCCAGGCAAGATTGAAATTGAGATAGGGGTTGTCCTATCCTTTTCTTCTTGTGCTATCTTTTGTACATAACCTTTCATTTTATTTAATATATTTTACCTTTGTAAAAAAAATAAAAAAATAAAAAAAAAATATAATAATAATAATAATAATAATAATAATAATAATAATAATAATAATAATAATAATAATAATAATAATAATAATAATTTCATGCAATTGTAAACAATCCTCTCATATTGCCATGGAATGTTGAATTTCATATGAGATTTTGAAGGAATTTTATTCCATTCCGTTTGCCAACCAAACACAGTAAAGAATGGAATTCAGATTTCAAATTCTTTGAATTTGTCAACCAAACACGTTATGAAATGGAATTGGATACCAATTCTACTATAATCCATAGGATTCCGCCGAACAAAACGGGCCCTAAATCTTTCTTGCTTCTACTTTTTTATTTTAATTTTGATATCTTACATTAAAACTCAGTAATACATGCTGTAATTTGGTAGTACTTATGGTCGTAAGTAAGCTGATTTAAGAAAGGATGACTGTTACGAATATGAGAATGTTTCTCTAGTGGACAACCTCACGACCAGATTGCTAAGTCAGTATGTGCCAACAAAAGGGTCGTTAAACTCCAACAGGTGCCAGACGGGCAATTCGGCTTTTTTATCAACTACCGAGTATAAATTTGCTTCTCGTTTTCTTGAAGACATTTAATGGACTTGTTCACTCAAAAACCGCAAGTGTACTTGATTAAAAGAACACATTTTTCGCTAATGTCAACCAAAACCCCATGTAATATAAACAAAACAACCTGAAATGTTAACACATACGTATTGTTCTTGAATGAAAGACGTCAAAAACATCCGGATCAACAAACACAATCATTAAACTTATCCCATCATGAGGATAAACCTCCCTTCTCGATACGAATTAAGGAAGATCCCTAACCATTATCCCCCTAATAAGTTGGATCGAACACTGAATCTAGTGGAGTACAGGTACGATTGGAACAATATCCGATCACTTACTCGTCGAGAGGATTTTGACTTCTCATCTTTTACCTCAAAGACTTAAGAGTAAAAAACAGTACACTATATTCAGAATCATACAGCATATAACAATTAAATTTCAGGATCCTTTATACATTACAGCTCAAACCAAAAGCATATTACCCTAGTCCTCAAACCAATTCAGATAAAACTGTAAAACTCTCCTATCTTTACACAACAAATTTTAACCCGTACCATTACCAGGTACAAGTCATTATAGCATTATTGCTCGGTATTTGACCATCTCAGCTGCAGGAAAATCTTATACAATAACAATTAACAAAACAATA
Source organism: Artemisia annua (assembly GCA_014162995.1). Lineage (NCBI taxonomy): Eukaryota > Viridiplantae > Streptophyta > Magnoliopsida > Asterales > Asteraceae > Artemisia > Artemisia annua. The sequence continues at coordinate 14,604 of LBNU01022073.1, read as the reverse complement.
AAATCACATAGTCGCCTAAAACAACTAGAGACCACAACAAAAGGTAAATTTTGAGGTTAACTTTACCATATATACCTCTATCTTCTCAACGAAGGATCAAACAATTTTTTTCCGCTAACTTGATGTGTTGATCTCCTTACCATTTTCATGAAGATGTCTTTTTAACCTTCTGAGCCAAATCTCGTAATCCATGGGATACGGTGTTCCACAGAGACTATCTACATAATCTGCAAATGCTTTTAGGACTGCAGATATGTCCCCAAGCCTTTGCTGAATTAACCGTTTCGACCAGAAGGTATCTCTCCATTCTAACGCCCCTTCGACAGAATCCAGTTCGGGCAAATCCGCGCCAGATGAAAAATAAAGTAAATATACGAGACTTTCTGCATCAGAAGCTGAGCACAGCTTTCCTTCTTGAAGGGCGTATGTGGATGAGAAATGAAGGTTCATTACTGGGCGGTCCCGTTCTTCCAAGATGGCGTGACCCCATCCGACCAGTACAAAGTAAGGCTGATGGCTTACACTCGATGTTACATAAATTATATTTTCGGGTCTAATATCTCCATGACGAATACCAGCAGAGGAAGCAGATGAGAGAGCTGATAAACAATCATGACAACATTTTATAGCTTCGTCTAACCCGAACTGACCTAACCGAACCATGTCGGCTACTGTTTTCCCAACGGGGCTCGTCACGAGAATCGGGGTCCCACACCATGGATTGTCACAGTTTCCACGTGAGCTAGATTTCCGGCATGGTCCGGGATGAATTATTTTACCTGACATTGTTAATTGTGGTAGATACTTGCTAGATAAACCGTTCTGTTTCATAATGGAAAATACTTTAGTTTGTCTCTGGACTTGATACCATAACTTCATATCTTCCCATGCGGGTTCGAGCTGAGATGGATGTGACCCCACATATAAAAAAAGAGCCTTTCCAGTATCCTCGATAGAATAAGCAATGTAATACGGCGTTTCACCGTCATTTAAAACTTCGTTGATCTGATAACTCTTTTGCCAATTTGAATCCTCCACCAGCAAAACATCACCTACTTCTAGTTTAATCGGTTTTTGAGGTTCTTCAATAACGGGTTCTTCTTGTACTTCAACAATTTCTGGGGATACACTGCGGTTATGAAGTTGAAATAAACCAACATTCCCGTTCACATTTCCGTTGATTCCGATTTCCAATTTCTCCTAAGCGTCTCTCATTTCTTCTTGTTTGAAGACGAGAACTGTGATCAGCAGCTAAATCTTCAATCGAGTTTATAGGCATTCCCGCATACTGCACCATTGAATGAAATGTCGCGAAAAGTACTTGTAAAGCACCAATATCACCCCAATTCGCATTCCCGAGCTTGTTCCAGATCCTATCGAACGGACTAACCGAAACCTGTGAATAATTCTTGATCCATTCAGCAGCACACTGATACACATTATTGATATCAAACTCCATTTTGGTCAAATCACCTTCAACTTTTACGACGCCACCGTATTCACAATCGGCCAGAATAATAAATACTGAATTTAGAACCGACGGGTTTTTCGCTCTTCGGAGACTTCTCGATAATAAGATACGTACACCATAGAACAACGCTTCACCCAAAATAGATAAGGAAGGGGACGTAATTTCACCATCCTGTGCTAAGCTTTCGACACCAGGTCTTAAAAGTGCTAATTCAAGAATATCGTGCCATTTACCATGTGGGTGTCTAGGGTTATTAACCATGACACCTGTGGCACAAAGACCTCCGAGTTTTCCATTCGCAATAGCCTTTTCAGCTTGATAAAATTTCAAATTTGCATCATAAAGACAAGCAACGGCTAGAGGCATAGGTTCATTTTGGTTCCAAAATGCTTCCCATAAGCCTTTTACACTTGCGTGTAGAAAATCTTCTATTGCGAGAAAAGCAGTAGCTTCGATGGTGCCAGATGGTGCTGCATAACTGGCACTGGGCATACGAATTAGTTGCTGAAAAGAAACGCCTTCTAAAGCATAATCGAATTTTTGGAGATCTATTAACTCGAAAGGAACATCAAAGTTGAGTGAACTTTCTTCTAAGGTTTGAAACCAGTCTTCGAGGTGTGCGATTAAGATTTGACTGTCGGTGAATCTGTGGAGAAACTGCTCACGAACCCTACCACCTGAAGAAATACTTGACTTTTTCGTCCCTGATACTACCGAGTCTTGGTCTGTTGACCCACCTGCATGTAAGAAACATTCGCAGAAAAAATTAGTCAAAATCCCGTAATAATACTTTCTTTTAAGCCTAGGTAAAAAACTTATTTGGTCAGTGTTAAACCATAATTAATCCCCGTCTAGGCCGATTACTAGCAATAAGAGGGTCGGCCGCCCGACTAGCGACTAGAGATTTTTGCAACCTTGCGGATGTAATATTCTTAATGGGTTCAAGGGTACAGTGTGGAGCTCAACTCATGATTACTTGTATGTCATCAGCTGTATTTGAGGAAAAATTACTTAATTTGTGTCTTATTCCACACAACTCCTCTTACATGTGCCAGCATAAAAGTTTTGGTCAGCATAAAAAAGAAAAATTGATTGTGGGTTCAACATTCAAGTCCCAACTGGGACAAGGTTGTGGGAAGTGGGTGTACGAGCATGCAGTCCAAAAAACTATTAAGTGAATATATCCAAGTCCAGATATCTTTTGAAAGTCTTGTGCCTAACAACTATGAGACTAACCTACTAGTCCATTCAATTAGTCTTTGACATGTAACACAGCAGAAGTACACAATTTATCACTATTATTAACCAAAATCATTGAGGACACCATATCCTGTACACACAACCTGGCATCATAATAACATGCCTCATTAGGTGCCCCAATCAATGCTCGCAATATTTTTATAGTTTACAGTCCATGCTTGTAAATTGTGATATGTCAAGATACAAAACCCACTGTCCAAATGACTGATTAAAGGGAAAGAGATAACTAAAAACATTCATGGCACCAAATACCATGCTTAGTCCTTGAATTCGGAATATGGTATAGTAGTTCCTGGGTGGGGAACGACCAATTTGATGGGGGTTGCAATGGCTTTATTTGCCGTATTTTTTATCTATTATTTTGGAGATTTATTCACCATCTGTCATGTACCGAATGAAAACTTCATTCTCGATTCTACAAGAATTTTTATGAAAGCCTTTGTATCCTAATTTTTGGCCAAATTCTTCTTTTGATGATCGATTCAACCTCTGATCCAAAAGATATACCTTGGTTATATTTCATCACTTCAACAAGTTTAGTAATACTTCAGCTTTGTGAACTTGCTTGTTCGTTAAAGTACATGTTTCATATGGATAGAGCTTCACATTCTATAACTAAGAGTCTGAAAACAATCACCTAGGGTCATGAGATTTTCCTACATATCAAGGACATAGTTCCTTTGAAACAAAGTGGATCCCCTGACGAAATCAAGCATACCCAAGAAAATATCATTTATTGTATTGACAGTATTTATATGTAAAATACAAAGATTATCTGAGTACACAGGAATGAACGAAAAAGTAGTCATACAAGTCCAGAAAGGAAACAAAACTCTCTAATGCCACTCATATAGACAGTTTCCGAGTTCACATAACAAACACTTAAATAAGGTGCTTAAACACAACAGGACTATAACCTACAACCTTTTCATGCTTGAGAATTACCTATAAAGGCATAACAATAAGCTCTGGGCTCACATTTACTAAGCCCAAGATGGAATTTGTGACATGATAAATATGCCAGAAAGAAGAATTGTGGTAACAAGTTCATGGTTATGGAACTTACTAGGGTACTACATAAGAAAGTTTAATGCACCCATTTTTCATATACATAAATAACTGGGAGACTGACATTCCCCGAAACTGGGAAGGTGATGGTAATGAAAATTTTTGCATTTAACAATATCGTTACAATCTATTTGTAGAAGATCCCATGCAATTTACATTCGCTATGCAAAAGTCAAAATGGCAAGTACTTGTGGCAAAGATGAGACAATGTTAATGGAGGTAAATCTAGGGTTTAGTAAATTACACTTTTTAGGTTGTAAGATGTCACTCTATGATTTTGTACAAACATGATGCTTTAACACCAACAAATAAAATTGTAACCAAAGAATGTACTACTCAACAGATGGGAATATAGCATGTAAAGTGTACATAGGAATGTATCGAGATAAAGAATAAAACCATACAAAAATTAATACTAGTACCAGTATATTGTATTTCATTCACTAACGTATTGTCCATTGGGAAGATGCGTAAAAAAAAGAGTAACACTTTTTTGCTGGAGCACAAATGTGATCTCTTTACATGTATGGAATGATTTATACTTCTGGACTATAAAGGCATTACAGCTAGAGGCCTAAATACTTCTTTAACAATTAGTCAACAACATAGATTGATGGAAGTAAGGATTTCATGTGGTTTCTCTCACACAATAGGATAAATTCTTTGGTTGTAGTGGAGTGGTTGCCTAAAAGCTCATAATGCCAAAACTCAAAAGTGATACTTCTAATACTCAATGTCTTTATTCTAAAAAAATCCTACACTAACATGGTGTTGGTTGATGAATAATAGCAACATTCCAAATGTTCTAAACTAGGTGGGTGGATTAAAATGAAAGAAAAAGGAGCTACACAATAGTAATGATTAAAATGAAAGAAAAAGGAGCTACACAATAGTAAATACTAAAAGCAAACCTTACGGGGAAGTTTCTATCAATGCATTCCTATCTCAATCCTCATTGATACTACACCCATGCAAATCTCAATTACAGCCTATTGAATCAATCCTTATCTCTCCTGACGACCTACTAATGGTATGGTGCATTCAAAGGACTACATTAGTTATGACCAGAACAGCATCCATCAATGTTGGCTAAACTTTAAGCATTTAACTTTCACCCCATTTGTAATTTTTTTCCCAATCATATCCTTCATTAGATGGGCAAACACCACTTACTGCGACATATATATCATGCATGACGCATACATGTTTGTTTGTTTTTTTTTCACCTAAACATATTTTCTTGTAAATCCTAACAGACCATATCACCATTCTGAAAATCTTACCTTTCAAATCCAATAAAACTTTTTGATAAAATATCCCCACAGCTTGTTGTATTATCCTATGACTAACAACATAAAGCTCTCAACAATACTAGAAATCATTAAGAGAGCATAAAATATCATGCCACACAGATCGGTGAGAGATGGTTAATAGCAACTTAGATAGTCTACCAACTTAGCACAACAAAAACCACAACAGATATGTCATATGACCCTTCCAATGTGTCGAGTTTCAAGCACCTCAGAGACAAGTAGTTCCAAAAAGTATAGCTGAGCTTATTGATGGGCCGAGAGCTAATACCACTTTTATCTGACCTCTGTTCCTAACTTGACAAGGTATAATAATTGACCTATGATTGAGCATATCGAGCCGATTCACAAACAAGGGAAGGAACACAGAAAACATAGAATAAGAACCCATATATAAAGCTAGCGCAAATCATCATCACTCTAGAGTTGTTATTGAGTCAGGAGATCATGCTTATGCTGCATAAACAAAAAACATTTCTTCAAACTGGCGCAAGTAGGCAGTAGCAACTTAAATGAGAACAATATTGGTTCTTACAGACTGACTGTGAGAATAAATTAAAAAGCATATCAGTTGTACTTGCCATGCATATCAAGAATTCACATGTTTTGAAGTTAAGCTTCATATCTTTTAAGGGTATTTTACCGCATAACTTTGACTCAAGTTCAAGTTTTTTAAAAAACTAATAACTAATAAGTAGTGATGCACAGCTAGTTTGTAGAAGTTTTTGTCCATAAATGTTATTAGTTGTTGCTACTGACATCTTCATATTAATCCTGGTTTTATTGTATATGCCTATTATGACAGTTCATACCTGTCTTACAAGTCGGAAACTTGTCAAGAATTTCCAAACATACATAAAATTCTGATGTGTGTTTTCCATGAAAGAAATAACCGAATGGAATTGAAGTACTTATCACAAAAGAAGAGATGGCTATCACTTTATATTATATAGCGATTATAAATTTTCCTCAACATCTCGTGTTTCATAAGGCTATTGCAGCATGTATTTTTCAGTCCCAGATTACACATATTCCAAGAAAGAGAAATGGCTGCCCAGCAGGGTCCAAATTACTGAATGGTAACCACAAAACTAACCCCAAGCCTCAGAATGGGGACACGGCATAGTGTATCCGATAGCAGTTGCGGATACTCAAACGTCATATAATACACCTCTTACGCGCAAGGGACAACAATGGTGACTGTGTGGTTCCATTAGCAGCACTGACACCGTTCTCTATTGGCCACAAAATGGCATAGAAAGAAAAAATGTCCCAATATGACTTTCGCTAAGTATACTTATGCAAAACACAAGTTCTACATGGGATAGTGTAAATCAAGAAGAAGGTACACACTGCCTAACGATATGCTATTTCGCTAAGTATTCCTATGAAAGAGTGCATATGTGCTTCACTCATATTGTAACATCTATTTCATGCCCTATATAGTGTTTGCTGCTGCAGCAAACAAATGTCAAGAGTTCATTCTCCTTATAAACTAGAATTCCGTTCTTTCTAGGCTACTTGTTTAGTAAAGGTGATGACTTGTTCTTGCGTAAACACACATTATCCGATAACCATAAAGTTCAATACTTTCTCCACAATATCACTTAATACGCAGCTTAGAACACTTACAAATTATGCTAACACCACCCAAATCCACTTAAACCCGACAAGAAAAGCTCCAATCTTTACGCCTATTCAACTCACCCAAACACAAAAACACCAAAATTTCCACTAGACCCATATCCAAAAATCCCAAAAGCACCAACCTTTATAACCCATCACACAAAATTAGGTCAACTAAAATGGGTCAAACCCAATTTCAAACAAAACCCATAAACAAAAACTGAAATCCAAGAATCTTAAACAACGCCCATCTCATTAAAGAACACCAACTAAGCATATAGATATAGATAATTAACATTAAAATAACAAAAGGGTATTAATTATTAATAGGATATATACCTTCCATGATGATAAAAAACAAAAATTGAAATAGGCTAACAGCAGCAGATCATGAGGTTTAATTTGAAGTAAAAAATGGTCCACCCACGCCAGATACTGCTCCACTCTCTTCTTGTTTGCTGCTTTTTTATATTTTTCTTATAATATAATTGATGATGATATACGAGAGTTATTTCTTTATTACTACTTTTGTTTTCATTTATTTGGCATACATTTATTTTCCTTTTATTTATGTAATGTAATTGTATGCTTAAGGGAGGGTCGGGTTGACCCGGACTCGAACCCAAACCCGATAAGGCTTATCAGGTCGGGTTAAATCGGGTTAAAAAATCTTATCATGTTGTTTTGATTAGAACCTATCAGGTTATCGAGTCAGGTTAGGGTTGGATTATTTATCGGGTCAACCCGATAAGAACCGAAAATCTTTATTTATTTTTTTCTCTTAATATTTTAAAAGCCCAACAATAGTTAATGATTTTTAAGCTCGTTTTAAATGTCAAAAGGGACTTTCACTCTGATAATTAAAGCATATTTTTTGTTACTTCCTAGTAAATAAGATTCTTATCAAATCCTTTAGAGGGCATTTGGAAATTCCGAAATTTTAAAATCTAGAAAATTTAAATAATTAAGAATTTAAAATACGTTCTCATGTTTGGTAGACAGAAATTTATAAATATTTTTTATATTTTTTTAATATAAATTTCATAAATATTCTATTTAAAAGTTTAAAAAAAATTATAAAAAAAGTATATAAAAAATTATAAATTTTTTTTATAATAAGTTTATAAAAAAAATTATAAAAAAATTTATAAAAAATATATAAAAGAAGTTTATAAAAAATTTATAAAAAATGGTTTATAAAAAAAGTTTATAAAAAATTTATAAAAAAAGGTTTATAAAAAGTTCATAAAAAAAAGTTTATAAATAAAATTTATAAAAAAAAGTTAATAAAAATTAAAAAAAAAAAAAAAAAAGTTTATAAAAAAGTTTGTAAAAAATTTATAAAAAAAAATCATAAATATTCTATTTAAAAGTTTATAAAAAACAATAAGAAAAAAAAGTTTATAAAAAAAAATTTCAAGTAAATGAAAATTCTTCACTTTGTGAAGCCATTTTAATTTCCCCAATTTTGGCAATTCATGAAATTTTAAATTCCTCCATTTGTGTTACCAAACATAATATTTGGGGGAAATTAATATGCAAATGTCATGAATTGCCTCCAATATACCCCAACCAAACGGCACCTTAGTTTGTCAATAGTCTCAAAGCAACATAATATTTTTTTGAATGTGTTTTAGCATGGTTGTTGCAATAGACAGTCATTTATTTCATTATTCGAAGTTGGCATATATGGTTAGCAAGAAATGATCCTTGTTTGATAGGCACATTTTATTAGCAAGATATTTTACTGTTGTCGTTATGACAATTAAAGTTTTAAGTTATCATTACTTTGTAAATAAACCAAGAAATCAAGTGTTACACTTACCTCATAAACCAAACAAATGTTAAAAGCAAAAAAACTCAGGTCAAAAGATGAGGGATATCCAGTTTACAAAAGGCTTCTATTGGGAATTCACAATTCTTACAATGGATGGAAACAAACAAGACTGACACGCAGGCCAGGAACTATACGTACGTTGAATTTCTAAAATATTACGTTTGAAATAAAACTGACAGAGTATGGACAAAAAGGAAAAGAGGTTCGGCAATAGGAAGAATTAACTATGTCCCAAGAGTTTTGGGGGAAAATTTCTACCTTAGAATATTTCTTAATGTCGTTGGATTACGATTAAATCAAATAGTATAATGATATAATTTACAACACTTTCCAAGAAAAGTGTTATGCGAAGGGATTATTTGAAGAATATAAGGAATATATTGAGTCGATAAAAGAAATTGGTAGAATTGGTACTGCTAATGATTGTAGAATATTGTTTGCAATGCTTATTGTACATAAAANAAAAGTTTATAAAAAAAAATTTCAAGTAAATGAAAATTCTTCACTTTGTGAAGCCATTTTAATTTCCCCAATTTTGGCAATTCATGAAATTTTAAATTCCTCCATTTGTGTTACCAAACATAATATTTGGGGGAAATTAATATGCAAATGTCATGAATTCCCTCCAATATACCCCAACCAAACGGCACCTTAGTTTGTCAATAGTCTCAAAGCAACATAATATTTTTTTGTATGTGTTTTAGCATGGTTGTTACAATAGACAGTCATTTATTTCATTATTCGAAGTTGGCATATATGGTTAGCAAAAAATGATCCTTGTTTGATAGGCACATTTTATTAGCAAGATATTTTACTGTTGTCGTTATGACAATTAAAGTTTTAAGTTATCATTACTTTGTTAATAAACCAAGAAATCAAGTGTTACACTTACCTCATAAACCAAACAAATGTTAAAAGCAAAAAAACTCAGGTCAAAAGATGAGGGATATCCAGTTTACAAAAGGCTTCTATTGGGAATTCACAATTCTTACAATGGATGGAAACAAACAAGACTGACACGCAGGCCAGGAACTATACGTACGTTGAATTTCTAAAATATTACGTTTGAAATAAAACTGACAGAGTATGGACAAAAAGGAAAAGAGGTTCGGCAATAGGAAGAATTAACTATGTCCCAAGAGTTTTGGGGGAAAATTTCTACCTTAGAATATTTCTTAATGTCGTTGGATTACGATTAAATCAAATAGTATAATGATATAGTTTACAACACTTTCCAAGAAAAGTGTTATGCGAAGGGATTATTTGAAGAATATAAGGAATATATTGAGTCGATAAAAGAAATTGGTAGAATTGGTACTGCTAATGATTGTAAAATATTGTTTGCAATGCTTATTGTACATAAAACGATAGGGAAACCAGCCAAAGTTTGGGAAGAAACTTGGGCTCAACTTTCAGAGGATATACAAGCTCTACGAAGAATTGAACTTAATAAACCAAGTTATTCTTATGATTATATTTTATATATATATAATTTTGTTCATGAAATTTAATTTTTCATTTCTTAAAAAACAGGTCATGTGATTTCCGATGACGAGAAGAAAAACCACGCTTTGATACTAATAAATGATCTGTTGTTACCAAGAGGGATGAGTCTAGAAGAAATTCCTTATATGCCACAACCTGATTTAAGGAACAAAGAAGATTTGTTGAATATATTGATACAAGAAGAACTAAGATTCGATAAGGAACTGTGAAAAACTAGAAGGAGGGGTTAAATAGTTTTACGTCTTTTTAATTTATAAAAGGTTTGCTTTTTAAAAACACTTCGATTCTATTTTATGTGAAATCAACACTTGCACTATATGAACAATTATATCTAATTAACTAAGCAAATATAGAGTAAATATAATTGTAATGAAAAGATAGAGTTAGAAAGATCAAACCACAACACAAGGATTTATAGTGGTTCGGCTACGAAGCTCCTCTTCGCCCTACTCCACTCCCCGAGTCACCTACTCGAGAGTTTTCTTCACTATGTCAACAAACTCCCTTTTGGCGGAGAAACCTTACACACATTTGCTTACACCTTTTAGCGACACCAAGCAAAATGTCGAGTTCTAATGGTAGCTAGAACCAATCTCACAACTTCACACAACTAGTCACAACTTCTACACAACACTGCTACTTCACTACTTCACTACTATCTCTTCACAACACAGCTTCTATCCACCTAGATCTACTTATCACAAGAGCTACACAACTTTACAAATGATGTACACAATCTACAAAACTAATCTACAATACTTCTTGAGTGTATATTGAGGGAGTATTCTTCTCTTGCACTTTGGATGAGAAAGGATTGAATCACTTGAAACAAAGACTTATAATCTTATGATCAAAGGATTTAGAATGATGTTTAGAAAGGATTTGGACTGAAAATATTCGTGCAAAAGGTGAGGAAAAATACCAGGTTTGAGCAGGTATTTATAGGCAAAAGTTTCTGACAACAGGAGCGTGCCGGCCCCCTTAATTGGTGGTCGGCCCCCTTAAAATTAAGGGGGCCGCCCCTTATAATTAAGGGGCCGCCCTCCTGTAACGGCCTGAAACTTTGTCTTTTACTGGGGAAAGTTTATTTGGTGAAAAACTAACTGATTTTGGTTAAAAATTTGAATTCATATATTTGTTATGAATTAAACATTTTCCTTTATTACCAAAAATGTTTTTCAAAGATATATAAGATGTTTATATAATTTTATAAACTTTGTAATGTTTAAATAAAAATCTCTTTGATCATAAAATGTATTAGACATTTGTTTATTCATACCTTAAGTGATATTGTTGGGTAATATGATATTTGTAACTAAATACTTGTTTACTTAGTAATTTTACGTTTAATGTTTTTACATTTTGTGATCGTCAAAACATAGGGATATCAAAAAATATCAATAACGTTTTTACGCATTATTTATATCAACAGGAACTTCTTGTGAAAGAACATAGATCATTAATGTCATCAATGACGGATAAACAACGTCGAGTTTATGATAAAATTCTAAAGGCGATAGATTCTGGCAAAGGTGGTGTACTTTTATTTATTTATTTATTTATTTTTGTATAGTTATGGAAGAACGGGGAAAACATTCATATGGAACACATTATCAGTAGGAATTAGATCAAGAGGGGATATTGTAATAAATGTCGCATCTAGCGGTATCGCAGCCCTATTACTACCAAGAGGTAACACTACTCATTCTATGTTCAAAATCCCAATTAATCTAACAGATTAATCTTTTTGCAACATCACTCCCGATAGCCAACTTGGTGCATTATTAAGAAAAGCCAAATTGATTATTTGGGATGAAGCACCAATGACACATAAACATGCTTTCGAGGCTCTTGATAGAAGTTTAAGAGACGTTGTAACCGGTAAATGCAGAAACAAATCTTTTGGAGGCAAAACCATATTGTTCGGTGGTGATTTTTGTCAAGTTTTACATATAATTCAAAAAGGAACAAAAGAAGAAATAGTCAATGCCTCTATAAATCATTCAAAGATTTAGGAGTATTGTAGATTGAAATCAGCAAATGAAAATGATTCAAAAGAAATAAAGGAATTTGTTGTTTGGTTATTGAAGGTAGGAAAAGGTAAAATAGGACCAGAAAGATGGAGAAATTGAAATAGAGTTTCCTGAGGATGTGCTGATTAACTTTGAAGGTGACTCTCTTAAAGCAATGATATTAGCCATATATCCAACAATTGAAACGGACATGGGAAACCGAGATATTTTGAAAATAAAGCTATGTTGGTTCCAACAAATGATGAGGTTGATATGATCAACGAACATCTGCTTAAAAAATACACAAAAAAGGAAAGACTTATCTAAGCGCAGACACAGTTTGTGAAACAAGATAGATGCTATATTTGTGAGTCGATATATTCGCCAGAACTTTTGAATGCTTTCAAAATATCAGGTTNGTGATCAAAGGATATAGGGGATGTTGTGGTTGAGCCAAGCTTGTGTCTAACCTGAAAATAAGAAATACAAAGATACTACGTTAAGTGATTGCGCAGGGGTTGGGCCCTGCGAACCACCTCCAGCGTGTGAATAAGTATTTGGTATGGAAAGTTTAGTGAGAGTATAGTAAAGTAGAGTTGTTAAGATTGCATACCAGACTTGTGGATCGTCCAAGCTATTTATAGGGGAGAAAAACAGCTTGGAGAGTGCTTACACCTTTTTCAGAGATCATGGGGCGTCCCATGATAAGTGGCAACCGCTAGGGGTTAGTGTCCCACTCCTCCTGGTTTAGCGGGAGAACTAAGGAGGGAGATGAGACGTGGGCTAGACTTGGTCTTTCCCATGTTTTAGACTTGGGCATTATTCTGTCCTTACATATCATTGAAGGATACCCCGAAGGGTTTACTCCTTCGACTGGAGAATTCCCATATGGTAACTAGATCATTGATGACTAGTTTTACGCCAATGAAAGTGTTAGGAGGCTAGTCAGAGCCTGTGATTATGTAGGTTTAGAACAGGCCCGAAGGGGAGTCCTTCGACCTGTTCGGAGGGTACATTATCAAGCCCCCCAGTCGAAAGTGATGTACATGTACGAAGGTACATTGCTTACGACTCTATCTAACTTCCACAATATTTCCGTAGTCTTTCATAATTGGTAAAAGAGGGAAACATGTTTTGAATTTGAATACGCATTAAATGCGCCTATCGTATAGTGTCACAGCCATAACGGCAGATTTATCGGAAACCCCAAACGTCTATTCAAAATTTAAATGTTCGTATAGAGTCTAGATACGTAGCATTTATCATAACGCATGTTTAACAATCAATAAAGGCGTTAGGCCCTATAAATACACATAAACTTCGAAAACCCTAATTACCTTCATTCACGCCTCCAAAATTTACACGCAGTTGTCTTACTATTTCGAGCAAAAGGTAAAATCCTTTCTCAGTCTTTATTTAATACATCATATATTGCCGTGCACCATGGATGCCAAACGTATCATTAGGCAACAAAAATGCAACCTTTCCAGAGAAGCGTAATCCACTTTCCTAAAAACGTATCCTATACCCAAACAGTACAAAGTTATTCTTCCTACCAAGGACCAAAGCATTTATGATGCCCCTAAGGGGTATGTTGGCCTATACACCCATGCCTTCACTCGGTCAAACTTAAGAATACCCCTCTGATGAGACGAAAAATGTTACGTTTTTAGGGGTCGGTTTGAGTCCTAATGCGTATGTTTTTGGTTTGGATTTCACCCAAAGTCGTTTCTTTTCTCATTTTAGGTACTTTTGAAGGGAAAATCACAAAAGAAGCATTTTCGGGCGTTTTCGGAGTGAAAAAGTGCGGAAAACAACAAAAACTCAAAAGACCCTAAAGATCACAGAAGGTGACGCCGTCACACTCTACAAAGTGACGCCGTCAGGAACAAGTGAAGTCCAGAAGTGGAAAAAAGACTCGTGACGGGCCAGAGAGTTCGTAGTGCAATTGTGACGCCGTCAACCTAGGCTGTCAGATCTAGAACCAGCAATTATGACCACGTCAAGGAAGGCCGTCAGAAAACCCTAATCGCCGAGCTGACGACGTCACCTATTGGGTTGACGCCGTCAGCCCGTGTTTTCTATATATATAGAACGTTTTTTATATAACCTGGTGGAACTTTAGCCGAATTTTGGAGTGGAGAACTTTAGGGTTAAACCCTAGTACGTGTATTACAGACCTTAGAGGGTATCCCAACCCCTCTAACTTGCATGTTTAATCCAAGATAAGTCTTTATTCATACAATATGTCTATGTGTTGTGTGATTTATGCTTGTGCTTGTCTTTCTTTCAACATGCTAGGCTAATTTACCTTGTGTTTGCTTAGATCTAATGAAACCTAACTATTGATTATCATGTGATGTGTATGTTGTGATTGTATTTGGGTGAATGTTTCATCTACGTTAGACTAGAGAAAACTGGCTAACCTCCTATACGGTAACAAGCTTGAACGTCTTTAGAAACGTGAATCGTATGTGCGTGATCGATTTTAAGGTAGTATTTCATGCATAGGTT